>CAJQZM010013088.1:0-19128 GCA_907164665.1 Colias nastes | reverse complement strand
TATCAAATTTAACCTTACAATATGCTTACGGGACGCTTTAGTACGTACATAGAAAGACCCGTGTATGTTTGTTTTTCTTCCGCTGTAGCTATCGCAAGTATTGTGACCACACCCTGGGAGCTTGTTTCAGTACCGGGATGTTTTGCACGTGTCCCGACCTCACACGCTTTGTGCTGTACATTGTTTCAATTTATACTTTTAAAGGAATTTACACTTGTTAATAAATTTAAAAATTAATATGCATAAAAAATAAGATGTGTATTATTTTTACTGTAGGTATCTTCTGGCCTTATTATAATTTAAAACATAACATCATCGAGTAATCAGATAATATTATTGTTCAAGAAAGCTAGAATGGTATTATATACGTTTATTTTATACATAATTGGTTTATATGTAATGAATGTTAAAGTATAACATAAAAAAAAACAGAGAGAATACTATCCGTCTCGAGGGAATCAATATCTAATTTTAATAATCAATATCTAATTAAGAAAAAATATTGAAAGAATACGTAATAAAATGTGATTTCTCGTGTATTTTATATATAATAACTTTGTAATATTAATGAGATATTGAAAGAGGATTATAAATTAAAATCATCCACCAATATATTAATTTGGAGGGAGGGAGGAGGAGGGGGGACCAATTCCCTCCAAAATTGGTCAGGCTTGTTGAAATGGCTACTCAAGAAAGTAATGTAGTAGTAAGAGTTGGAGCTGAATTCACGAACGAGTTTGCTGTCATAAGCGGTCTGAAGCAAGGAGACGCTTTGTCACCTCTACTTTTCAACCTTGCACTCGAACACGTCATTAGAAAAGTCCATATCCTTAATGGTGGAGTGACTTTAAACGGGCAGTACAAGGTTATCGGATATGCCGACGATCTCGCAATGGTAGGGGAAACGAAGCAGCAAGTGACGGAGGCTGTAGCATGCCTTAAAGAAGAAGCCGCTAAGATTGGGCTTAGTATTAATGAATCCAAAACAGAGTACCAGCACATGCGCCGTTATAGAAACACGAGACAAAAGCGGGAAGATCTAACCGTTGGAGACACCATCTTTAAGGGTGTAGCTACATTCAAGTATCTTGGATGTCCTGTAACAGACACTAACAGTAGAGAAGAGGAGATCGAACTACGTGTCCAAAACACTCTTCGGTGTAACGCAGGCCTTCATAAGATACTTGGGTCCAAATTATTGAGCAGACGTACAAAGTTTCGAATCTATAAAACCGTGATAAGGCCGATTCTTATGTACGGCTGTGAAACCTGGACGCTCACCCAAAAAGAAGAAAAGAAGCTTCTCGTAACGGAACGCAAAGTACTCCGTAAAATACTGGGCCCGATACGCTTAAACGACGGTAGCTGGAGAATCAGAACAAATAAGGAGCTGGAGGAACTTTTTGCTGAACCAAACATCTTAGGCGAGATTAAAGCTCAGAGGCTACGATGGCTAGGCCACGTTGTGCGGATGGGAGATGATCGGGCTGCTAAGCGGGTTTACTTGGGGCGTCCCTCAGGCCGACGGCCGGTTGGCCGTCCTAAGTATCGCTGGGCGGATCAAGTGAATAACGATCTCGTGGCACTGCGCAGAAGAGACTGGCAAAACATCGCACTGTGCCGGGACAAGTGGCGTCTTTTGTTGTCGGAGGCCAAGACCCACTTTGGGGTCACTGCGCCAGATAGTAAGTAAGTAAGTAAGTAAGTACCAATATATTAAAATTTAATAATAAAGTCCTTTCACTCCTTTCACATATTTAGCGAGACTCGTGTTTTGAAGTATTGCACGAAATTAAGTAAAAGAATTCTAATAATAATTCGTGAGGCATCGCTTAGACATAGCTCTGAAGGGGTGTTCATTTACATACAGATTGCGAAGTCTCTGCTATTCTTGTTATGCGAAATTCATGCTGAAAGTATATGATAAAGAATTTAATGTGATCTACTTATTTCATTACTTTTTTAATATCACATTATTGTAAACTTTTAATTATTTATTGGAGTTAATATATTACGAAGAAAGGTAAACCGTAGAAATGAGGTTACCTTAGGTAAGGTTAATTTTACTAAAGTATACATTTGAAAAAGTAATAATAGTAATTCATTTAGACTTGGGACATAATTTGTAAAAAAAAAACCACATTCTAAGCCAAAATTCTTAATTAGTATCATATATACCTAGTTATATTGTGTACTAATTGATTTATTTATTTATTTATTTATTTATTGTAGGTACAGTTGCTTCATATTATTTTGTCCATTTTTAATGTATTTTTAAAGCTCATAAAATAAGGATAAAGAAAACATTAATTTGTATTATGTTTCATTTATACGAGTAGGAAGTAAGGACCTTTGACCGTAATCTGATTCCACTTTGTGTTTCTTTTTGTGGGACATTTCTTGTCATTAAGAGGAAGAACATAAATAAGAGCTTTGGGAAAATGGGTGTTGCTTATTATTTATTTGATAAACAACATGATGACCTGTAAATATAGAAGAGATAGAAGATTATTTTTCCTACCCAACGTAAAGTAGGATTCAAGTAAGAAAATAATATATTATTTAGTTTAAATATTGAGATTTACTGAACGTGCTAAGACATCGGAAGTTTATACTTTAATTGTTCAAATGGCAAAGCCTTAAACATAAAAATTAACATAATAAAATAACACGTTTGTCCGCTTGTTACGCAGATTGTGGTAAAATTCAATTATTCTTTCATCAAGAGAGAAGAGGTCGTGTGGACGGGATTGAGCCATCGCCGATTTAATTACGCAACCACCAAGAGACCGTATGGAATCGTTTACTTTCTCCCATACATTTCGAATTAAAACACTCTTATGCATACACTTAGCCTTAATATAAATCGGTGTCTTTATTTCTTATTTATATAAATCATATAATATAAGGTTATTGGTAAGGTATAATTAGTAATGATAGTCCTCTTGATAGTCCTTGGTGATAAGAATCTTTCGCAATACTATTTCCAATACAACACACGTTATTTTTTAAGTACTTCCGCACAAGGAGCTAACCAGTTAAGTCTACGGTTTATTAGCCGCGTCCAGACCGCCTCCGAGCGGAGGAAGTCTGAGCGCGGCTCCCGAGCCGCGCTCAGACTTCCTGCTCGCGAGCCGTGGCACCCGAGCTAATTGTGAAAAGTTCCGAGCCGCACTCGCGAGCCAAGGTGAGCCGGTTTGAGCATTCAGTTTCTCTCCGTATAACGATGGAAAACCACGTATTATTAGCTGCTGCGGCGCTTGTGTTGTCTGGATATCTATATATATAAAAGAAAGTCTGTATGTTCCAACACTTATAACTCGAGATCTGCTGAACCAATTTTCATGGTTTTGGATTTGTTGGATTTGTCACCGCCCAGAATAGCAGAATAAATCATAAAAACAACAAAAACTAGACGAATAAATATTTTCCCAAAATTTTGATTTTCGTACATGTCAATCATTAGTTGTCAATCCTGTCAAATACGGAAAATAATGTTTGAAATTCATGCGTTCAAAAATGTATTATGTGTAAAATAATTAAAAAGTAAAAAGGGTGAATAAATATTGTTTGTATTCTTTTTAAATCAATAATTATCAAAAGTGCAATAAAAGCAGATACATAAAAATTCCTCAAATGATTGTGTTTACGCGTGTTTTCTGAAATTAATAAGGTATTTTTGGTGAGAAACCAAGAAGGTTAGTTCGCTTAATTATTAAAAAGAAATTCTATAAAAATGTAAAAATTCTGACAATTATAATTTGTTGCAATTTCGTCGACTGCTTCAACAATATTGCGTTGACATAATAATATTATTATGTATATAACGTTAAAATTGAAACGGAGCCCCTGAATCATTGGTTCGAACCAAGCTAAATTGCGTTTTGAAGATTACATCCATTTACGCGATGCAATTAGCACAGAGAAGAAGATGCAGAAAATGTTGGTCTGTTTACTGCGACATACACAGGTCATGAATATGCGCAAGATGCAATGACATAGTTACGTAATATTTTCGTCATTATGGTCGGCCAGATCTATTCATTACATTTACATGTAATCCGAAATGGATGGAAATTATTCAACTGCTGCTTCCCGGACAGATATCAAGTGATCGGCTCGACATTACCACACATGTTTTCAAGCAAAAAATCCGATCATGAGTTACAAAAGCAACACATCTTTGGGATTATTCAATGATGGATGTATTCAATCGAATGACAAAAATAAGGCTTGCAGCATGCACACATTTTAATTTGGTTAGTCGAAAGAATTCGGGCGGATAAAAATTGTATGTGCGGGGATTGCTAATCCTGTAACCGATCCAGAACGACATGACATGATGTTCTAATCACGAATATATTATGATTCATGGACCGTGTGACACCATCAACCGCCAATCACCATGCATGGTTGACAGCGAGTGTTCCAAAAGGTATCCACGAAAATTGACGGCAAAGACCATCACAGGCAACGATGGTTACCCACTGTATCATCGTCGGTCGCCCGATGATAGTGGTAGAAGTAGAACTATCATAATTAAAGTGAAAGGAAACGATTTGTGGTCGACACCAGTTAAAGAACGAAAAGAGTTAATTCGAGTGCATCCCAGGCTGCAAAACGTAGTTTAATTCAATAGGTAATTTTTCTCTGACACGTGTAGGTATGAAGTATTTAAGTAATTATTTTTTTATTCTATTTCTATATGTGTTATTCATCGAAATAAAAAGCCATTATACCTATATCTATATTTATTTTGTATCATTGTATTCCGTTCATCATAGCCTAAATTAGTTCCAAGCCCAAAGGTAACACGACATTCATTGACTGGGCGGTACAAAGTTCGCCGGGCCAGCTAGTATCATATAAAAAAGAAAAAAGAAACGAAAACTCTGGATTAAAAAATTGTACCAAAACCGAAACCAATACGGTAACAGTTTGTTAAAGGAACAGGAACTCGCTTGTTTTTATTTAAATGATCTGGATCTTTCGAATCCCATAACATTTTGAAGCTTCCATAAAGTTGTATTAAGCGAATACTGTCTTCTTTATCCATTTTTGATTCTGGCTCGCGAGTGTCGTTACGTCCGTCCACACCGGGCGAGCAGCTCAGGCTGAGCCGACTTTGAGCATCGGCAAAAACCGACAACGCATGGCTCGGGGCCAAGCGGCGCTCGGCCGAGCCAACGTGTGCCCGAGGAAGCCCGAGCGCCGTCCATACCGGCCGAACTATTGGCTCGCGAGCGGGACTCGCGAGCCGCGCTCAGCCGGTCTGGACGCGGCTATTGATAAGTCATAGTTAATTATAATAATTGTGACAAATAACTTGAATCGCTACAAGAAGAAAACCCTCCAAGTTCGCTCTCGTAGCGCAATTAGTGCCTTGGCTACGAACTGTGCTACACAATTCGTAGCACCCTACTTAGCGTGCGTAGCACTTGCACACGAAGCTTGTCGCTATTGCGGTATAAAAAAACCGGCCAAGTGCGAGTCGGGCTCGCGCACAAAGGGTTCCGTAGCAGCAAATATAATAAATTACAGTTAAATCAACCTATCTCAAAAACTATAAGAGATACTTTGATCAAACCAAAAATCGTTGAAAGAGTTAATTAGCATGCATCACCTCTATTTTTTTTAGAATTTTATACCCCGTAGTTATAAAAATAGAGGGGGGGGGACATACTTTTTACGACTTTGAGAGCTGATATCTCAAAAACCGTTCACTTTAAGAAAAATGTTTTTTAGAAAACTTTATATCATTTTAAAAGACCTTTCCATTGATACCCCACACGGGTATGTACATCGAAAAAAAAAATTTCATCCCTCAGTTACATGTATGGGGGGCCCCACCCCCAATTCTTTTTTTTACTATTTAGTGTCATATTTTTGTAGCGGTTCATACAACACATATTCCCATCAAATTTCATCACTGTAGTACTTATAGTTTCCGAGTAAATCGGCTGTGACAGACGGACAGACGGACAGACGGACAGACGGACATGACGAAACTATAAGGGTTCCGTTTTTGCCATTTTGGCTACGGAACCCTAAAAATTGACTTACCTTCGCCGTTCTTTTTATTTTCATAAAACAAGTTAGTATTTGAAAACTAACAATGGACTAAATTAATAACTAATAATAAATTACCTATATGTTATTTATTGTGGCGCCATTTAAATCGAATCCTTGATCTCTTGTTATTTTTTATTTATTTATTTTGTCGATTGAATCGTTTGCAAAATAAGTCCCTAAATTTTTTACTTTGTAATATAAATATAAACAAGGAAGATATAAAATATAAATCCTTTCCAAAAATAAACACTCAAAGAATGCGAAATTAATAAAATACTGTGAATTAATTCCACCGTAAAATAAATTGAATTCTATTTTGGAATATTTCACGTGGGTTGAAATTGTTGTAATATTTTAAGCGTTTATTTAAACGTATACACTCCAGCTGGTTTGCAATCAGGCGTCCGCCATT
Organism: Colias nastes; assembly: GCA_907164665.1. Classification (NCBI taxonomy): domain Eukaryota; kingdom Metazoa; phylum Arthropoda; class Insecta; order Lepidoptera; family Pieridae; genus Colias; species Colias nastes. The sequence goes on along the minus strand of CAJQZM010013088.1, from coordinate 12,644 downwards.
TTGTATTTCCCAGAGGTGCAGGCAAACCGCTATAATTATTATTTATTGTTATCGTTAAATCTTCGTTACTTAGCTTTTATTACTTCATTATAAACATTTTTACTCCATTCGTTTGAATTAGAACTTACACAGGATTTTTCTTTGAGCAGTATTTATTACAAAGACAATGTAGACTGAGGATTTTCTTATCTAGCAGAAAAAGAGGCTTACCATCTGATTACGTGTATAAAGTTGGGTTCCATAATAGCTGTCCGACATCGGAAATGCTAGACTGCTATTTAAGCTGGTGGAAATTTACCTGAGAGTTGTTTTAGTTACTATAATACCTTTTGTGGACGTAGGAAGCGGCAAAGTCGTAAAACGACTCAGGTCCTTAATTAAAGAGAAAGCGAAAACATAAAAATTTTCTTATCTTTCTGAAAACAATATAATATGTGACATTTTCTGAATAACAAAATGTCGGAATCGAAACAGATTTAAAAGTTTTAGGTAGTAAAATATAGGTTATACATCGTTTAGTGGTAGTTAAAAGTTATGCGTTTTTCTTTTTATACCAAGAATACATAAAACACATTTAAAGTCAGGTCATATAAAGCAGTGTCTATCTCTAGTTCTATTTCAGCAGCTCACACGGAAGCCGTTTGTGGGCAAATGACTGGGGGCTGCACACGGGCTGCAGCTCAGCTCAGCCGCTCGGAATGAAACTTTAAGCGCGTTGACCGACCTGATGCCACGATTATGTCTTACTATAATATATTGTGACTCTTTTCTGGTGTGATGTTGGAGGTGTTTATGAGGTTGGAGGTACAGTTTGTTGATATTTCTATTTGTTGTGTAAGGATTTAAGAGATTACAGGAAGAAATTGTTGTTAGTATTATGGCTATTCTGTTTCGTGAAAACAAAATACTTACCGCTTTAATGTTTTTCTCATTTTGTATGTGTGGATAATACAAAATATAGTTAAATCCTGTTTAGATGGTAAGAGGATTTTCTTAATGGATGAAAGTAATAAGATAAGCCGGCATTCGCTTTCAAATATACGGTGTGGAAATCTCTGATTCACTGTATTAAAATTTAAACACCAAAGCTATTTACGGCGTACTCACTGTAAAATAATTGAAATTTAATCCAGATTTACACCCTTTCAATTTATGTTTTTAACATTGTATAATTATAAAATGCAAAAAGCTACAATTTCATTCCAATTAGTCGTTTTTGTTGCGATAAATTTTGTTCCAACTGCGAAATACCTTTACATATTGGCCCGTGAACGTTTATTAATGTATTCAAAAGGCAATTTGAGTGAATTCTCAGTTGACTGAGGGCAATTTTGATCGCACGAGAAAACGAACGCACTGTTCACAATCGAGACTTAATCTGCCGACTAGTTGGCCAACTTGTCGAGCGATTTGTGCGGCAATATAGGAAGGTGTCGAGATTTTGCATAAAGATAGCTATTGATATTCTTTTGGGCCCGTCTTTTGAAAGCGATCGAAAGGCAGTAGAATCATAATAGCACAATAAACGGCATTCAAATTTCTCTTTATTGTGTAATGTACTTACTAGTAATATTATAGATATACACTATATTTTTACCTTGATATTAAATTATGTTCTTAGAAAAAATTGTGAAAGATTGAATTATACAGCATTGCGACACCGAATTCTACTTATCGTTGAATATTTTTATACAGAACGGTAAAAAGAAATGAATGTCATATGGCTTTTTCCAAGTTCACGCGATTCCAAGAACATGTAATTTCATATTTATTTCAAACATTCACATGTGATAGAGATTCGTAGAATACACCTTTGTATATTCATCTACACAGTCTCACTGCATTCCCAGTAACGTGATTAATACAGTCGAGTAACCATTACAAAATAAGGGTATGGGTACTTTGTGCTATCCCTTTACGAATTAAGAGTTTCCCGTCGAGCTGATAAAGTCCTATTTTATGATAATCACGTGAACGTTACGATCAGAAGGCTATCCGAGTAATGACTTATCTCTGATTACTGTACACGGTACGTGTCGCTCAATTGGTTTTCAATATCCAGCCATGTGTAGGCTGTATGATCTCATAATTTCAATTTATCTTATATCGAACCATTTGAAATATAAAGAACCTTTTCTGTAGATATTGCAAGTCGCTGTTTTAAGGGCCTCTATAATATCTTGCCCTGACCATTAAAGAGCGTTATCTTGTGAAGATTTTGCGATGATTCAGTGACTTTCCTTTGGTTATGATTATCTATATTGATATAGATTCCTTTTAATTGGCTTTTCAAAGTAAAATTGTTGAGCAATTCAAAGCAAAGCCTTCTATTGAAGCTAATAAAAAGATACATAATGAGATTTCTAAAAACTTCTGTTGCATAGTCAAATGGAATGTCAAGTCGAACCTGCATCTAATACCATAAAAATAATGCAAACGTCCTACATATTCTCTTAAATCAAGCGCTACATAACTACTAGTGCGCTACTATTTTTCAAACATCCAATTAACATTAGAGCATAGATACGTAAAGAGGTCTCTGGTAATATTGTTAATACTGTAAGTTTCCCAGATTGCTATGTCCAAAAAACTATTTGATAAATAAGATTTACGAAAAGCTCGTTAGTCAGACGTCACAACGCGGTCACTCCCATGCGGCAGGAGAGACACGAGCATCCCAAATAACATCGCTAATATTATACTTGAGGAAAACCATTCCGCTTTTTTCGTACAAGCAAATAGTTATTGTTACATGTAACACAGAGGATTTTATCGCTCACGTACAATGATGCATGATAATGCTGTTATTCCGAGACAATTGTGCTTCGTGAATAAAATATGGTTAACGCTTGACGCAATATCAATATCGACTCAATATCGTTTGTTACATTGTCAAATACGAAATTATGTGGTTTGTGGTTGTTTACACGTTTTTTTTTTTAATCTTTTTTATTAAGGGATTTTTGTCCTAAAGGACGTACCTTATCCCATCCCATCGTACCTTATTTATAAATATTAATTAACACTTCACAAACTATCTTAACTATATTTTAAATTTAAAGTTGAATAGCGTTCTAGCTGCATCAGAGTGTGGTGCAGCTAGAATGCTATGATATGCACCAACATTCAAAAAATTTATTTTAAAATTTGTCAACAAGTCTTTTCTTTTAACATCATTCCGAACACACTCCATGAGGAAGTGTTGGCTCTCTAATATTGACAAATGGGTATTAAATATTCATATTAATATGTCCTATTTCTACAATCCATTTTGCCCAATATTGTGTACATAAAATTTTCTTTGATCCTCTTTAAGAATAAATAAATGCAGTCATTCATAGTGCATGTATTAGTATCACTATGTGTGTGTCAGGTTTCGTTAATTGTTAGTTTTTTTTACAAACATTAAAGAAAACGATGATAGGGAAAACCCAATCGACTCAATCGCCCAACCTTTCCTCTCTCACAAAATGCAATTCTACAAATGTGAGGTTCGCACTTTCACATCAATTAGTTCGGGCGACGATTAACCTTTCGGATAAAATCCTGGCGAACTCGGTCGTGCACTAGCTTCATATATTTCAAGGGAACAATGCTTGCATGTTTATAGTGCCTAAGTGATGGCTTTTGAAAGATAATATAAGGTGTCAATATTTTAGATACGGACAATAGGGAAATTCTGTTCTGTTTTTAATTCAACTAAATAAAGCTCAAAATATAGAAAAATTACTAGCTATTAGCACATTTTCAGTTCGGAAAAATGACTATTTGTTACCCTATAACCTCATCTTCCAGTAATATTCAGCCGTTACAGAGGTACTCGAGCAAACAAAAATAGACGGAGAAAGAAGTAAAAAGACGTGTTAATGAACACACTGATAACAATAACCGTATAATATTTGAATGATTGAAAAGAATTAAATGATGCTTATGTAACAGGACTAACTACTATGTATACTGTATAGTATTATCTATAATATAATCTGTGCTATCACATATAATATTTGACATCTTTTAGCAATATAATATCATACAATTGCATCCCTTTCCACAATAATACGCCGTTCTGTCAAATAAAAAGCAGCAAAAGCACTCCCGCTTGCAAAGTTTAAATAATTTTACGATAGCAGTTTCCGAGCCATAACATTTCTAGTTTCTACGGAAATAGAAATTAAATTTTCTCCAAGTAAAAAGGGAAATTATCGAAGCAATCATTTGAGCCGCTAATGCAGCTGTCGGCGAAGCCTAGACACGGATAAAACCACTTTATTGCACTACGCTCTTAGCTTTTTGTTTATTCTTTAAATTATACCGGTTATTGTGATATGCGTTGTTCATAACCCTAACATTATAGAGCTCCGATTAAACGTTAACACAAATCTGAAACAGAAATCTAATTCTATATTTATTTGCCTACTTTCAATATAAATATTTACAGCAGAAAAGAAACCATTTGGAAACTATCTTGTCTTATTTATTATTTTTATTTATTTATTATATCGTAAGATTTGATATAGACAGCATTACTTATTTACCCCGGGCTTAATCTTTATTATCTTACGTTATATTATACGTTGTAGTGGAAATTCTTCATTCATTCAGGTTCAGGTCATTCTTATATTCAAACAAGGAAGCTTATAGCAGTGTCGATGAGAAGTGGGTGTGTAAAGAATTTCGTGGAAGATAACTGTTAAAGACGTTATATTAATTGAATTTATAGTAAGAATTAAATTTTGGATCTTGTTACGTAATTGCCTCTACAATCCTGAAAATTCACAGAATCTTCAATAAGTCTGCTAATCGCGCAATTTGCTCGTATAAGCAATTTAATTTAATATTTTTAATAAGTAACTTGAAGTCATTATTCAATTTATTTAAAAATATAAGTTAACCATGCGCACAAAGTACATTTAATACAAGTAAAAATATTTTCCTAACCTGCTATTTTAACTCGGCTTCACACCAGGTGACAGGGTTAATAAAACTTATTAATTAGCTTTTCTCCGCTTATGTTGGTCTTAGGGTGATGATATATGGCCTATAGGCTATAGCCTTCCTTGATAAATGTGCTATCTAACACCGAAAGAATTTTTCAAATCGGACCAGTAGTTCTTGAGATTAGTGCGTTCAAACAAACAAACTCTTCAGCTTTATAATATTAAGTATAGATATATTAATATATGCAGTAAATAGATTTTACAGATTTTTGAATATCAAAATCAAACTAATAAAACGTAATTTCAACATCATAAAAGGTGTTTATTACCTAGAATACCATCTCATTTAGCTAAGGTAAAGCAGGTCAATGAACCCAATAACCTGGCGTGGGATCATTCCCGCAGGATTACAATGAAATGTTATTGTCTTTGTACGTTGCCCTTTGTCCTAATTGTTGCTAATTTTGGCTTTATAATACTAGCCGCTAGACCCATCTTCACCTAAAAAAAAATATATAAAGTTTTGTTATTCGAGACAATTTCCAAAATAAAATTCTTCGATGAGATAGCAGTTACACGAGCGTTTATTTTGAAAATCGTTCAGAAGATTTTTTTTTGTTTGTTTTTACCACTGAACCGATTTCACTGACGGAGGAATATAGAATAGATTCAACTTTAATTAAAATATAGATGAGGTGTCATTTTTGCTATTTTGCTCAATAACATAGTCTGTTATTTTGGGTCAACTACCGGCTATTTGAATAATAACACTCATCTTAATTATTTACAAACAAACTCCAAGCTATCATTTCACTTGCAACGAAATTATTAATTATAAGAGAATTAATAACGATACTTTCTCGTGGAACATTATGCTGTTATTTAATTAAATAAATAATATTCTCGTTGCTGTGACGTCGTTATCGTTAATGAGAACGCATGTATATTAATAATGAAATGCCATTTTGAAGTTTATTTATAGAATGTTACATTTAATATTTTATATTGCTAGTTTTTGCATCCGACTATGTCTTCGTTCTTCTGGTATAAGTATCGTGTTATTTATGGTTATCTTATACGTGACACAGCCCACAGGATTCGCAATAATAAAATACATTATCCTTTATTTAACATACTCGTTTCTTGTTTTTTGTACATACAAAAATAGAGACAAACATACTATAACATTTTAATTAGGCGGCCTTTTCGCTTATAAGCGTTCTCTGCCAGGCAACTGAGTACTGCGTGATGTGTGATGAACATCTAGTTTTATTATAATCATTTATAAATTACTTTTATAGAATTTGAACAAACTAGTCATACGCATCTGTTGAAATATTATAACCCTGAAAGTGCGTATGTTTGTTTCTAAATTCAGGTTTCTGTTACAAGAGCTGAATAGTTTTTGATTAATTTTAACCTAAATATAGGGAAAGCCACGTGTTGAATATTCTTACCTAAATAAAAATATGCTATACCAACTTAACGAGAAACCATTTTATTTATTTACCGTTCCCTATCTCAGTGTAAATTCCCCGAACCGGCACAATTCCGGGATTTCCTTTAAGTAGAGCTTTATATTCTCTAATGTATTTTCTAGTAAATATAAAAGTAATCACAGCAAAATATTGTGTTTTATTTTATGAGTCTTTTTATGAAAAGGTATTGAACTGAAGAATTTAGAATATGATTGTAGAGAAGGAACATCGTTTTGCAAAGAGGATTGTTTTAATCGTTAAATACTGTTCAATAAATAAGCGAAGTTAGATTGGTGATGCTTTATGCTATAAATTATTTACAACATAAAATGTTACGATGTTGAATGTATGGGAAAAATAACCATTCATTTTTTTTCTCTTAGAATATTCGTCGTATTTAGTATATCGTCATTATTTTGATACTTTTGGAAATGCACAGATTTTAATTTTATCACAAACTAAAATAACGAAAAGGTATTTTTTTAATATAATTCAGTCTACTAATGTATTTACTTGCCTTCTACCAATAGACTCCTATTTGCAATTAATTGAACCTCATTCTAATCAGGCCTTTCTTCGAACTGGATAATCATTTGCAATCTAACTACGTTAGAACTATGAAATTCCTGCTAATCTAGTTAGAACTTAGTTTGCAATGTATCTGTCGCAGTCATACAATGAACGCGTTAGTCATTCAATCAAATAGCAGATTCAACTAGGTGACTGCAACATATCTATGTCGACACTATGAGGTCAAATTGATGTCACAGGTTAGTAACGAGCGCCTTAGTGTTAGACGCCAATTACGAGCTTAGCAAATAGTAATGTGGTCGTGTTTATTGTGATGAAGTAGCCTCGAGCGTCTTGAGAGCATCTAGAGGTATTGTGTACACATTGATATATGATATACACGTACACTATAATATATATAAGAGATCACATTGCACAGTAATAAGGCTTTGTGCTTTAAATTTAATCTTATCATATTGTTACTTTAATGTATTTTTTCATGTACAATAAAGTGTTAAACATGTAACATACTACGTAATAGCTATCCATTACTTATAAATCATCTAAACTAACTTTACAATCAGGAAAGATTGTATAGGAAATATATTTTATTAACATCCAAACCTATTTGAGGTTTTCTCTACCAAAACCACAAAATATTTTATTTAATAACCTGAAAACTATATTATTTCTATCTTATAGCTGTAGCCTCTTGAAATAGCTACAAGCCGCAGCCCGCAGCCCGCAGCCCGGCCTGGAGTCGAGCCAAGGGATCAACAGGCCTCGTGACAGCCAACTGTTTCTGCAAACTTAACAGACCTTCGCTTTTAAAACACTTTATTTTATATAGAAAATTTCAGTTTGCAATGTTATATGAGTTTCATAGTTATTTGATGTGTGGTTATTTAGTTGTTATCAAAATACGGTCTACTACATAGCATTATACATATTAGTTATAAGTGACTTTAAGTCCTAATGGTGTATACTTATTAATCAGTCACTAATTATAAATCGTTTTACAATTATATTAAATACCTTTCTACTTAGTAGAGTTTAGTTTTTCAGATACTTAAACACTCAAAAGGGCGGTCGTTTCGATACTATCTCTATCTCAGATAAGAAACATAAACATGTTCCTGTAAAACAACAATAATCGTAATCACATTGAATAATAAAATTTTAAATTGTTATGAGAAAACACTTGGATACTTCTTATGACCCCAACCTTATAAATTTCAGGCGTAGATATGACAGGGTTTGTACTATTGAACGTCGCAGAACCGCGGTTGCTGGTCGCCACTATCCATTTATTAGTTCCTTAACACGTTCACTGCGGCACCTAAAATGCCAAACTTACCGTTGTTGCGGCATGTCTTCCATACTTCACATCGGCAAGTTCACCACTGTGCGTCATGAGCCATTTTTATCACATCGCACCTTCTGACTTTGAAGGTTAATAATTTCATGAAATTTCAAGATATTTCAAATTTTTTTTTCAGATAATAGTATACAGTGGTGGACGTTTAATTAGAAACACGTAACACGATGAAGTAGTCATCAAATTCATTGAACATTTATATGTATTAACGTATTAGAGATTAAGCATTATTTCATATTATGTAATAGAACACCCGTTTATCTAGTTTTATAAGAAATTGCTTAATTTTAATCAAACGTTAGCTTAAATTAATAAAATTAAACAACTTTTAGTGAAGTCTGATTTCGGAGTATTTTCAGTCTGGACAACAAATTAGAAACAGCATGGTTCGAGTGTTCCAAAGTCAAAACCTGTTGAAATGCCGCCAATATTTTTTTCTTCTACAAATATTTGCACCGTTTTTTAAACATTATATCTAAAAGTTTCTGAAAATTAATTAACTTTGCAATAAAAATGGGTAAAAGTAAGATTTGTGACCCATCAACAAGAAAAATAATTTTAAGTTTACATTTTGACAAAAACTGGAGTTATAGAAAAATTGCAAATCATTTAGAGTGTTCGATAAAAATATATTCAATGCTATAGTTTATTTAAAAGAGCATGGTACTTCCGATCAAGTGCCTAGAAAAGCTCGACCATGAAAAACCACTGCACGCGAGGATAGGCAAATAATTCTTTTGGCAAAGATGGATCCTTTTAAAAGTTCAAATTCTATTATAAAAATAGTTTTTTCCGAAGATGAACCTCGCAATGTGTGAATGAGATCGGTTCGCAGGCAGTAAGTCGAGGCAAATTTTTTGAGAGAGACGAGACGCCAGGAAAGTACAGCTTCTTACTAGGCAGTACAGGGAACAACGATTTTCATTTACTAAGAAATATTGCTAGTGGACAGTCCGCCAGTGAAAAAGTTTTATTTTGGGATGAAACTAAAATTAATTTAATCAATTCTGATGGCAAAGGATACGCGCGTCGTTCAGTTAACCAGGCCTTAGATAATAAATAAACAGTTCAGCATGGCGGAGGAAACATTATAGTATGGGCACGTATGGGGTTGTTTTTAGACAGTTATAATCTTTGTAGACAACAACGGCTTTACAACGTCGTGGCTTAGATTGTATGGAGATTTTAACACGTTTGCAAAAACATATTTTCTAATAGAATTGGAACCTTTAAATGGATCCGTCTTTGCGAAAAGAATTATTTGCCTATGCTCGCGAGCAGTGGTTTTTCATGGTCGAGCTTTTTTAGGCACTTAATCAGAAGTACCATGCTCTTTTAAATAATCTGTAGCATTGAATATCTTTTTATCGAACATTCTAAATGATTTTCAATTTTCCTGTAACTCTAGTTTTTGTCAAAATGTAAACTTAAAATTATTTTTCTTGTTGATGGGTCACAAATCTTACTTTTTCCCATTTATACTGCAAAGCTAATTAATTTTCAGAAACTTTTAGATGAAATGTTTAAAAAACGGTGCAAATATTTGTAGAAGAATAAAATATTGGCGGCATTTCAACAGGTTTTGACGTTGGAACACTGGAACCATGCTGTTTCTAATTTGTTGTCCAGACTGAAAATACTCGGAAATCAGACTTCACTTAAAGTTGTTTAATTTTATTAATTTAAGCTAACGTTTGATTAAAATTAAGCAATTTCTTATAAAACTAGATAAACGGGTGTTCTATTACATATGAAATAATGCTTAATCTCTAATACGTTAATACACAAAAGTAAATAAATTTGATGACTACTTCATCCTGTTACGTGTTTCTAATTAAACGTCCACCACTGTATATAGTCTAGTATATACCGCATAAATAGCTTTTAGTTTGACCCAATAGTTTAAAAGATATGAGGGAAAATGTAAACCCCTGATTTTGTGAAAAATTATTTGCCATCCCGCACTGCGTTGATACGGCATGTTTACAGTAATAGCGATGGGAAACACTGTAAAATAAAACATCGATATCGATATAAATCAATTTTGTATATTTCAGTCTGTTTGTTAACAGATAACGAGATCGTCGATACAAAAAAAACACATATAAAACAAGGTACTTGATAGAGTACTATCAGGAAATTGTTCAGTAACTTTTGTTTTAATGTTTTATATTATTTTCACAACTGTCATCACATTTTTGCATTTATGCTACGAAATAAAAGAAAGTAAAAAAACTAAAGCCTCTAAGGTATCATTGTCATTTAAAAAAACTCAAAAGAAAAGTGATTCGATGAAAATCAAAACAAATGCTACGAACAAATATTAAAACTAAACCAAATAAAAAACTTCTTATCATATAAGTAGGTAATTTAAACAATTATCTTTAATATCTTTTAACTTCTTTCTAGACCTTTTCATTTTCGTAATATTCACGCGCGTAATTTGTTAAAAATTTGATAACGACGCGTGCGGTCCTGGTGCATCACTATGCGAGACTGACACGCGGCGCGCTCGCAGTACAATGCGGCATGAGGTGCTTGTCCATGGCAAAATATTTGACATGCCGCACACAAAAGAAACGGTTTCTTTTCTATGCGTTGTGTCCAATATTTTTCCATACGATTTTTAAACGAAATTGAGTCCTACTTCAAACTGTGATCACAAAAATATATTTGTCTCTTTTCTAGTCATTGATTAACATATAAAAAACCTCGCCGCACCACGGTGAAAACTGCGATTTTGGGCGCCGCACTGTGGTGTAGTCGCTGATGGCCCGATACTGGACATGCCGCAGTGAACGTGTTAATCACTACATAGTATAAAACAAAGTCGCTTTCTCTGTCCCTATGTCCCTATGTCCCTTTGTACGCTTAAATCTTTGAAACTACGCAACGGATTTTGATGCGGTTTTTTTTAATAGATAGAGTGATTCAAGAGGAAGGTTTATATGTATAATAACACCCATTAAATAGTGGAGAAGTACTGTTATTTTTGAGGTTTCTAATGTGATGTCGTAAAAAATTACATTTTTTCCGCTTACATTGCAAACGCAGGCTGAACCCTACGATTTGTATCAAAATAATGTACTAAGTATTATACACATTGAAAAGGTCTACAGAAAAGTCCGCGATGGTATATGTCTATCTCTTATGGATAACCCACAATAACTTTTTTTTGTCATTTACTTTTTACGACAAATAATGGCTAATTTTCGAAGCGATTTTAACCAATACAGCATTAATCCTTAACCAATTAAATACCTTGAATACATTGTTCATTTAATATAGATCTATATGGCCCTTTATACCGTATGATTTAAGTGAATATTTTCGAAGATATTACAGATTTAAAAATTGCGGGACGTAGCGTTTGCGGCGGCACCGGCCGGCCGCCCGGCTATAAGTATATAATTTTATACCCGTGCGAAGCTGGAGCGGGCCGCTATGTTTTTATATACAACGTTCACAGTTTTTCTGTAGTGTATTTAGTATCAGCATTGCACCCGTGCGAAGCCGGGGCGGGTCGCTAGTCTATAATAAACTCAATCAGGTTCTAAATATCTACCCACTCTGTAATTTTAAACTAAAAAATATAGTTCTTGATTGGCTTTTGTCCCGTTCGTATGAAGAAACTGAAGAAATTATTAAATTTATAGTCTAAAACTTGGAAAATCCCACACACACTGGCACATACTCACGCCCACACACACACTCACATACTCACACACACATATACTCATACACTCATGAATACACATCTTCATTCTCACAAACACACCTGCTATCTTGAATCTTGTACTACTTTTTTTATATTTTTAACAGACCTTATTTGCATATTATTGTTAAAATTGTTATAAGATGGAACTTATTTCATGTATGGAGGTGGGCGTTGGCATCCGTGCCACAGCTATTTGCTTTTACGGATGTCATCGTAATTTAAGTTTATGTTAAATTAGTTTTTATGTTCCAAATAAAGAATTTGGAATTTGGAATTTTTGAATATAGAGACAACATCAGCGAACAATAAAAAAGCTCACAACTAAATTTAACATGAAGACAGCCAGTAACGAGGTGTCGAGGTACGATGTGAAGTTCGTTAATCAACGTCCGCTCAGACACATTGAGTTAACTCTAGCTGTTCATATTAAACGATTTATAATAATATGCTTTACTGTACATAATATAGCTGTATCACGTATTTATGTCTAGTTCTTTATAAATAGATACATACCTATATAAAAACACCACATATATAGCCGATTTAAAATATGAGTTGGGTATATTATGTTCTTGTTAATCACTACATAGTATAAAACAAAGTCGCTTTCCCTGTCCCTATGT
>CAJQZM010013080.1:0-13651 GCA_907164665.1 Colias nastes | reverse complement strand
ATATATATATATAGATATACAGTCTTGTAGTTTTCGTTTTTTATTAATTGCAATTAAACGACACTGAATTAATTAATCATTCGCATTCAGTGACCTACAATCGTCAATTAGAATATTTTAAAAAAAAATTTAACTCAAATGATGGATTTTTTCACAAGTTATAGTGTTTTCAGGTTTCACACATGACGGACAGGAAAATTTTTTGACCTATTTCGGTGTGTTTTTCCAATTCTATTGAAGTAAATCAATTTTTAAAAAGTATGGGATTAATCTCCATTAAATTATCTCGACAATAGTATGCAAAATATCTTGATTCCGTGAACTAACAAGGCTATAATAATAAGAATAGCTGCAAAAATGAGGCGAAAAAAATTTTTCGATCGTAAAGCACTCTCTGGATGCTTCGCATCATGGTCGTGCAATAAATAATATTAGTAACTAAAACAAAAATAAAAATAAATCGATAGAGCTACTTTCTAGATTTTTATTTATATATCTACATATTTGTTTTCCATTCAGAGCCTCAAATCCAAATCATCATTTTTATAAAAACAAACTCTTCTATAGAGGAAAATTAATTTACTAGTTAAATGTTTTTGTATGTAAGACTCTTTGCCAGTCTTGGCAAAGGAATACTATCTACGCAATAGCAACGACTGATCTCTTTTTATTTTTTAAATATATTTTTCTGTTATCTAGATAAGTAAAATATAAATTGGGAGATGGACTTATTCTACGGCAAAGATAATTCCACAAGTAGGTAATCCTTAATAAAAAGTTAAATAATAAGTGAATAAATCAGGACTAATTACACCTATCTTTCATACCTTTGTGTGGAAGAGTCCTAGTTAAATACAAAAAGTGCCTATTAATAGGATTCTTTTATTTAAAATCTTTATCCTGCTTGTTTTCGGTACCTATTTGTGAGTTTTGTCCTCATGAATGACGATGAAAGATATTTTGTGCAGTTTCAAAATGAGGAAATGTATTCAATTTGGATGGTGCATTGAATTATGTGAGCTACAATCAACCGCTTCATTGAAATTATTAAAATTTTAAATTTTTACCAGTTTTGATAAGCTCTTGGTTTTTTGTAGTTTTTGAGTGTTTAAAACATTAAATCAAACTGATTTTGTGGATAGAGGTACTTGTTCTCCTATGCAAATTTAATTTCTTATATATTGTTTGACTTTTCTTTATAATTAAACTTTATGTTATATTTTATTTATAACAAAACATGGTCAATATAATTATAAGGGTACCTACTACCTAGTCAAAAATCACCTGGATTTACCTAGGTACTTCTTGTACTTTTCTATTTCTAGGTGCTTCTATAATCTAAAAAAAATGTCTAAGATAAGAGTCACACCAACTGGCAGAATTTCTCTTACAGGATTGACCGTCTCTTCGGTGCAGTGGTTCACGCATAATCAACAACTGGGTTTGGGTTCGATGGAAGATTGCCCATGGAAATTATATTAATATTTTTATTTAGACATCTACAATACAATTCTTGATATTCTGATATTTTTTATCTACAGATGTTATTTCATTGCTCTATGATTATTCATTAATTTATGTATTCTGTATCCCCCTGTTATTAAATATATAATATAATAACAGAAGAAAAAATGTAAAAAAAATTCTTATACATAGTTCTTCAAAAAAATATTTTACTACGTACTGACAGTACCTAAAAAAAATCGTTGCAAAGACAATGATTTAACCGATTTTCAAACACGGAAAACAGCTGTACTTACCTGCCCACGTTTAGAATAAGAATCTTCTTTAGACTATAGCGCTCATGATTTTTCCTCATTGGCATTGTTAATATAAATGGATCTATTAAAGGTTTTTAATAATTCAGTAGAAAGTAGAAAATGTACTGCGCAAGTCAGGCAGGACCGAGAAAATGGGAGCAGATGTCTGCTTCCCAAAATATCGGGAGTCGGCGCCGTGGAAAGAGGAATATAACTGTCAATATAAATTAGACGTGCGCTAGGAAGGTGTTACAGATTTATGAAGGCTATTTGTGCCTATTTTAATGTCACTTCTTTATTGATTAATTGAAAGTAGTTGTATTAAGGGATTTCTAGATTCTAAAATAAAGAGTAAATTCAACACAATAAATCCAATATTTTTATCAGACAATAACACCAAAGAAAATGAAAAAAAAATGTTAAAAAATTCCTGATTACCATCTCTGATACCATCAACTTGAAATAAAATCTAAAACGCATTATATACTGTTTAAATTTCCGCTATATTCAAAACAGTTAAAAAATAACGCCAAAGAAAAGGCGCACATAAAAGAGCGGGAAAGTTCCCCGTCCGCCATGTTGTTTCGCCGCGTTCCATTGTGCGCAGCGCGCGCCACGTGCACGGTGCAGCGCACATCTGTCCAACGGGTGACAGTCACGGCACCCTCCACATTCCCATCTATGAAGCCCAGCAATCTGTTTTTATTTTACGAAAGCAACATTTCATTAAGCGTTGTGATATTTTTAAGCATTTTAGTCTGACATTTTATAATTTGCAATTTTTCTATCGATTATTAAAAAACATTATTAATTTGAAACATTCAAAACGAAATTTAAATTGGTAAAAAAGAAACTAAGATAATTGTTGGATATCAATTTTAGTATGTAGCATGTAGATACTTATAAATCTTTATTTCAATGATGCACTGACTATTGTTATAGCAAATAAGATAGATACAATTTACATAATTTACCATTCCACCAAAAATAATTACAAGTCAAACTAAGCAACCCTATCGCATAATAGAAGGACTAGAAAATAGGACTTCCATTATCTAAGTTTCTTATTGGATTGACTTTGTTTTCAATTATTTAATGAAAATTCAATTTTATTTATCAAAGAATATCCTAGTTCAAATACTAATGAAAATTAAAAACAAAAACAAAACTTCGGTAATGCTAAAAAAGCAACAAAAGCGTCCTTATAAAACCGATATTACGCGCGGCGCGGCGGGCGCATGCGCTGCGAGAGGGTTGCCCTCCGGCCTCCCCCTTCTATTACGCACTCTATTTAGGGGCTGATACAAAGAACAACTCCGGCCTATCTATTTTGGTCTCTAGAATATTGTCATAGACAGTATCATTATATTGTCTATGAATGCTCTAGTATGTTTTGAAAGCTGGCCATGAACAAAATGAAAAACAAAATATGTAGAGGTCTGAGACTGTGTCTGAGAGGACAGATTATAGCAGTTTATTGATTTTTTAGTACCTTTTAGATTTATTAGATTTTTTGTTATAATTTGATATACTTTGTATGTTCCATTTTATTTTATAACGTTACCTGACTATTAATTCAATATTTAATTATTTAGTTTAAAATACTCTTACCTTTTCATAATGATTTGATAATTTTTATTGGAAATTTAAGCTAAGATTTATCTTTTTGAACCAATTAACGACTAATGATTTAAATAATAAAGAATAGAGAATATTTTCATAAATCAATAAAATATCTGTTAAATATAATAATATCTGTAACTTACACTTTTTAATAATGAATTGAAATAATGTGGGTAGGTATATTGTTTTAATAGTTTAAATTGACAATCATTATAAATATCAATGAATTTAGCTTTTGGACAATATTCCATAAATATGAGTAGATATCTCGTCTATTTAAACTTACTTAATAATTTATTTTTCATAAAAAATAATATTTATATAGATTGACATAATTAAAGTAATTAGATGAAAGGAATGTAGGTATCTGTGCCTTTTCAGTATATTTATTGATCTATTAAAGCAATTGAAAATAATTTGAAAATTGAAACTATTAAATCATAATTATTGATTCAAAGTTTTCGTTCATTGTTCGGGCACAACAAAGAGTTCTGCATCAGAAAATTGAGCGCGCAATGATTCTTTGTTTGTTGATAATTACGTTTTTTGTGTTACTTTGTTTTACTTATCTGTGGAGTTTAGATTATAATTTTAAGTAACTGTTATATTATCTATAAATTTCGATAGCTAATACATACAGGACGTAAATAATTAACTGTTCATGAATAAAAATACTTATTATGTAGTTTGTTAACTGGTGTCTTACTAACTTAGTACTATATATTATTATTAGTCTGTGGTACTATTTAGTTACTTTCAATCTCTAGAGTCTGGTAGGTACATACTTAAATTTGAAAGCAAAGATATTATTTTGCCTATTGTTAGATAGGTAGGTGTCTTTAATGAAGGTTAAAAGACTTGGCAGAATTCTACATGTCACCATACCCCAAGTAAAGTTCAAGGGGATACATACAAATAATTAAATTAAATTACCTATTCCATAAAATAAAAATACATTACTCCCAATTCCTACAACAGACACGAATCAAATATTTAGAAAGTTATAATTAATGTAAATAAAGCATCCTATGGAATTTATACAAAAGCCTTTAAAAATGTGCCTAAATATATTTGTAATAGCTCGCTCGCACCGGTTTCATTGTATATGAAACGGCTAAAAATATCTTCTGTATCAATACAGCATATAAACTGCCTTCGGGAAAATTTCAATAAAAAGAAAAAAAAAATCGCAGGTAATAATAATTATTTTGTCGTAACACCTATCATGGTAGAGCTACGATAAGTTTTCTAAAACTAATATTTAGTATGAATAACGTTTAAAGTAACTACATTCAACTATTAATTTAATAGTTCATATTAATTGTAAAAAAAGTAGTAGGTAATTTTACTTTAAAGTGTTATGAGTAAGTAATCTAAAACAAAGCATAAAATAATCAATATTCCCTAATATCATACTTAGAGAAGTTTGTTCTTCGCTAATCATAAAATATTTCCAAACCAATCCGGGTACAAACGCTAGTTTATAATAGGTATATTAATTAAATAATTATTGGGAATGCTGAAGTTTAGCGGAAACGTAGAGGCGGAAGCGAGCGGTCCGCGGCACCGACTGCCGATAACCGCCGCTAGAGGGCGCTCTTGTGAAATTAACTATCTTCAGATAATCGTTAACAGTCTATTTGTCTATTCTAATAATTTGATATAGATATTGGAATTAAAAAAACAGAATAAATTTGAATTTTAGAAATATTATAAAACAATATATCAGAGGAAACTTCAAGTTTGCTTTCTGTTAATTTTTAGGGTTCCGTACCTCAAAAGGAAAAAACGGAACCCTTATAGGATCACTTTGTTGTCCGTCTGTCCGTCCGTCCGTCCGTCCGTCTGTCAAGACCCTTTTTCTCAGGAACGCGTGGAGGTATGAAGCTGAAATTTATATCAATTACTCAGGTCTACTGTCCCTTGAAGCTGTGAAAAAATCAAACTTCTAAGCCAACGCAATCAAAAGATACAGCCGTTTATGCCGCAAATTTTCGACACTTGCAAGGGAATCAAAACCTACAGGGTGCTTCCCGTGAACTCAGAATCTTGAAATTTGGTACGAAGCAACATCTTATAGTATAGAAAAAGGAAAAATTACGAAAACCATAAATTTTTAGTTACATCACATAATATATATTTTTTTAATAATTTTAAACTTACTACCCATTTCCTCATAAACGCGTAGAGGTATTAAATTGAAATTCATACCAAATACTCAGGTCTATAATACCTTTAAGCTGTAATAAAAACAAACTTCTATGTCAACGCAATCAAAAGAAACAGCAATTTAAGCTGCATATTTTGAAACTCGCAAGTACTCGCAAGGGAATCAAAACCTAAAGGGTACTTCCAGTCGACCTAGAATCTTGAAATTTGGCATGAAGCAACGTTTTATAGCACACATAAAGGAAAAATTCCGAAAACCTTAAATTTTTAGTTACATTACAAAATATATATTTATTTTTTAATAAATATAAACTTATTACTTTTTTCCTCGTGAACGCGTGACTCGATTGTCGTAATGAACGAACTTTGTAAACCTTGCAGGTTTTTACGGAACCCTCGGTGCGCGAGTCCGACTCGCACTTGGCCGGTTTTTTTTTTTACTTATCCTCGAGCTGATTTTGTCAACTGTTTTCGGCTGAACAGCCATTCGAAAATGTGTTGTGAATTGTAATTGCCAGTCTTCTGACTTTTACAGGTGACATTTTTATATCATTGTGTATTGCATACTTTGTTGGACAGATAAGCTTTAACATGTTTTTATTAAGGATTGAAAAATCGGCTCTTAGCTAGTTTAATGTTTATTTTTAAAATAGGAAAAGGTAACTATAGGGATTATTGGACGACTATACTGCTTTGCTGTTTTAATAAATACTAACAATCGACATCGCCCACCATAATTTCCGATCTACTAGAGATTTCTACAGATATGAATTTCTCTTTGTAGAGCTTTTTTAACCCGATTTATTCATTGCATTGTTTAAAAAATGTAATTTTTATGTATTTAATATTCATTATTCGAGATAATAATAAAGAAAAACGACTGAACTGTTGTTGTAATTAAGTCGAGTTTTGTATAACAGAGCGTTTAAATTTTGACACGTGTATCGTGATATTTAGGGCTGTTGGATTTCGACAATTATTATATTTTTTTATAAATATTTGTTTTCCTTGTTATAGAAAAACATACACTTATATATCAAGGTATATATGAAAATAATATACCTAAAATCGAAGATGAAGTTAGAGAGATCATAATGGAAATTAGATCATATTTTCATATTAGTATCAAAAGGAGATGAGGTTAACTAAATTCTTAATTATTTGATGTGGATAAGAAGGAATGTATCTTTATATTACTTTATTAAGAATTAATATGTAGCAAATGCACATAAATTTAACAATTTAACGTGAATTTAATTGATTTCAGTTCTCTTTATATTAAGATTCGCTGCTTCTTAATACAAAGAGAACTGCCTGCCACTAGATTCATTGAAGGAAATATAATTATATACGTGCTTGATTTCCAGTGACGTAGGATGAATATTTTCTTTAAATATATATAGTAACAATCAGTTTTACTATGATAGGCATTATAATATTTGTTTTAGCCCTTCCAGATCGAGATTTTCAGGCTCTCGAGGACAAATATCTAGGATCCCGGGATCTCATTTTGTAAAATATAATGTTAACTGTAAAATTTGTAATGTGTAAAGGGAATCAATATGTTTCCTTGACCAATATCGCTTTTAAATCTTAGAACGTATCACTGACAGACATGCTTCATCATCAGCATCAGAAATCATCCCAGAATTACTACTCAAGTAAATTAGATTGTGTATTTTAACTGACAATGTTATCAGCACCATTGGATAAAGGAATAATGAAAATCGGTTATGAAACCCCGCAGCAATCGATATGCAGACATAAAAAATACGTGTCGAATCGGAAACTTAATTAAAGTTTTTCTGGCGTAGTTTTTAAAAGTATTTTTTTATTTATGCGATACGTGCTTTATAAGGTGAGCAACAATTTCAGTCATTATTCCTATAGACCTCAACCAATGACTATAAACCGGAATGGATTATACTTATTAAATAACTAAAACTCTAATCCAAGCTAATATATATTATTATAAATAGATGGATGGATGGATGTTTGTTACTTTTTTGCTGTTGATCAGCTCTACATGAAAGCTACTTTCCAAGTTACTACACGAATGAAATCAGGGGCTCCAGCTAGTCATGAAATAATGATGATAATTATGATGAAGATTGAAGACGCCTTTTTTACCACAGGTCCTGTTATACCATAAGTTAGGAGTAGCGGTAGCGACGTAGCTCTACTACCTTAAATCCAGAAACGAATAAGAAGATTGTATATCGGGGAAAAGGCTGGTTGTGCTTACTTGTGATAATTATAAGTTAATATTCATACTTTCCAGTATGAATATTTACTTATAATTATCAGTGAAAAATAGTGTAGAATATCGTATGGACATGTCGAGTAAACAAGACTCCATTGACTGCAGTGTTTTTAAAAAGTGTACTTTAAATAAGTTGATGTTCCTACTCGTAAAGGTTAACCGATTACAATAAAATACTTATTAGTGTGTGTTTGTGTGAATGGGTTTTAGAGGTTTCAGAAGTAAACACAAAATTTTCTTTAAACAATTCATACAAAAGGTTTTATATTGTAATAATACAAGCGCTTTTGTGACGAATTTTTGTTGTTTTTTTAAATAGGCGGACATACAAACTTCATGTACATTAGAAGTTTATGTAAATTGTTATAAAATGGTTATTTAAATGAAGGAAAGATTAAGTTTAAATAAACAAACAGAAATGTAATGGAAAATCCTAAAATATTAAACCCAACAAAGAATTTTCAAAGCTTTTATACGTTATATATTTTGTACGTAATGCCACAACTATATCTGTAGATGTCATTTTCCCATTTAATCTCACGCTTAAGCACTTACGTTTTTTTCTAATATGTTTCACTTTTTCTGATAGAAAGCTAGTTTTATGATTATAATGGTTATTTGCGGGATATATTTCACAAACTAGTAAGTATAAATATTATAATATTTAAAAAATTATATAAATCGTGTGTCTGAGCTTTCACTTTACAAGCACTGAACTGATTTTGATGAATTTTAGCTTAAATATAGACACATAAGAGAATACATTTGACAAAGTGTATGATCTTTCAACTATAGGATATTACCTAATAGAATAAGTTGAAAGTTAAGAGAAAGTATGATTTTTAATTCATTTGTAAAACATCAATATATTTTATTGATTGCTTCTTCTTTTACAAACGAAATCGTTTTTCAAACCAAAATCGAGGCAGTTTTTTTAACAACCTTTTGATACTTACTAAGTAAAGACTGCTATATCTATCAAGTTTTTAGTAATATCAATTGTAATAGAAACCAAAACTCGACGCGTAATATTCTGATAGACCTCTTCAAAGTTTTTAACGCCAATTCGATGATGGAACTCATGTTCTCTTATTTCATTAAATTAAACAATAACGCTATTTCGGGATAAGGAATTGCGACGCCCACAGCTTTTCCTTTTCTATCACTACGGAATTAGAAATGTCTCTGGCTACAAATATCGAATTATTTAGGAATAGGAGATCATTATGTTTTGTGTTTGGAAGAAGAGCTATTTAACACGTTCACTGCGGCATGTCCAATATCGGGCCATCAGCGACTACACCACAGTGCGGCGCCCAAAATCGCAGTTTTCACCGTGGTGCGGCGAGGTTTTTTATATGTTAATCAATGACTAGAAAAGAGACAAATATATTTTTGTGATCACAGTTTGAAGTAGGACTCAATTTCGTTTAAAAATCGTATGGCAAAATATTGGACACAACGCATAGAAAAGAAACCGTTTCTTTTGTGTGCGGCATGTCAAATATTTTGCCATGGACAAGCACCTCATGCCGCACTGTACTGCGAGTGCGCTGCGTGTCAGTCTCGCATAGTGATGCACCAGGACCGAAGCACTTTTCTTTTGAGTTTTTTTAAATGACAATGATACCTTAGAGGCTTTAGTTTTTTTACTTTCTTTTATTTCGTAGCATAAATGCAAAAATGTGATGACAGTTGTGAAAATAATATAAAACATTAAAACAAAGGTTACTGAACAAAGTAAAACAAAAGTTACTGAACAATTTCCTGATAGTACTCTATCAAGTAAGTACCTTGTTTTATATGTGTTTTTTTTTGTATCGACGATCTCGATATCTGTTAACAAACAGACTGAAATATACACAATTGATTTATATCGATATCGATGTTTTATTTTACAGTGTTTCCCATCGCTATTACTGTAAACATGCCGTATCAACGCAGTGCGGGATGGCAAATAATTTTTCACAAAATCAGGGGTTTACATTTTCCCTCATATCTTTTAAACTATTGGGTCAAACTAAAAGCTATTTATGCGGTATATACTAGACTATATATACTATTATCTGAAAAAAAAAATTTTTGAAATATCTTGAAATTTCATGAAATTATTAACCTTCAAAGTCAGAAGGTGCGATGTGATAAAAATGGCTCATGACGCACAGTGGTGAACTTGCCGATGTGAAGTATGGAAGACATGCCGCAACAACGGTAAGTTTGGCATTTTAGGTGCCGCAGTGAACGTGTTAACATGAGGTTCAAGTAGTCTAGTGGTTAAGATGTCTCACAAGTCTAGATGTGATTGCAAAAATTGAATAGAGTTGTATATTTATCTTATTTTTAATTGATAAGAAAAATCATTGTAAGGATACCGTAATGGCCAAAAAATGAACCTATGATGATGATGATGAAAATGATGTTGAATGAAGTTATCACGGTTATTATGAACACTAAGCAAAGTTTGATTATAAACATGGAAATTTTAAAGTAGAGACTAATTTGTAAGTAAATAACAATCGATACCAAATGACTTTCTCAAACTCACATGTCCGTGGTAATGCTTACAAATGAAAAACAAGATTTTAGTTACCAATTCCTAATTCTATTTCTACATCTCTAACTCAATTATAATTACTAAATATAATATCATCTTTTAAGTTTGGGAAACATGACAGGGATTGGGATACACAGTACGACACATATTTTTCCAGATTTTACTACAAAAAATTGTAAATATCAAAATTAACTTCCTTATATATCGCTCAGTAAAATGCTTTGTAAATAAAATTGAATCATAGGACGCCTGAGGAAAAGCACTCACATTTATGGGACAAAGTTTGTTAATTTTAATTTCAATATTCATTGTTAAAACATTGTTTTGATTTTGAAAATATTTACATTCGAATAAAATGCGTTAGTGGCTAGTGCCTTCCCCTAACAAAGTTTTTTTTTAATACAATAATCTTTCCAAAAAGGAGGAATTATCAAATAATTACCGCTCCATCACTGACAGGTTGTTCATGTAGAGCTTTGTGCTAAATATGAATTAAAGATATCTATTCAAAAAGTATCATAAAAATATAACCGTTTACTATAACATAATAGAAAGCAGAATAAAGTTTTATAATCTTTAACTAACTTAATTTCGAATTTGTTTCCCTTTGATAGATCATTTGAATTTGAGAGCCATAACATTGCAACGAGCTTTTAAATAAAGTATTTAATAAGAATTACCATTACAAAGATTAAGTTTGTATTTAGTATCGCATTATTCCACTCTTTTAATTAATTAATTATTATTAACAAATAGTTTATATCGCCTTGATCAGACAAATGGGGACTTTCAACAAACTTAACCCAGATCTAAGCTTAACCTATATTCATTATATCTATGCGCTAGAAATATAGTTTTATTGAGACTGGATATTAGTCATTACGTTGTTTTATATTATCCACTTTCCTGAGACATATGCGTATAATAAAATATTATTCAGCCTTTTTAAAAGTAAAAATTCATATCTAAAGAGTTGATTTATAAAAAACAACTGAACATCTAAAGAAATAGTAAGATGTAATAAAATTAAAAGATAAACAAACACGCAAACTTCGCCTAAAATTGAAAATTATAATTTCATATTACATTGTTATAGTATGTTAAATGTTTATGAAAATATTCTAAATATATCTTAGACTAGTTGCTTGGACAGAATCTATACCCCCATCTAAGCATCTAAGCTTGACAGAAACCTGCCTAGTGCCTACGTTTTGATCAGGGAGTATGATAGCTGCCCTGAGTTTTTTTTTAACTTTTATATGTTAGTTATTTGCTATAACGTATATTCCTTAAGGTTTTTTAGTTATTTTTAAAAGTTTCAAGTTCAAGTTTAGGATCTTAGTTCACTTATTTAATCAAATATTAATGTTAGCTTAGCCATGCAGAGAAATGTTAAAATGAAAACGTTTAATTATTTTATGTACCTATTAAAATGTTTTTTTTTTCTAAATTACAAGCTAGATTTATATACCAGAATACCCGACAAATAATAATACAAAAGTCATGACCTTAGTCTAATAGGGTGCTGAAAGCTCGTCCAAGCTCAGTAGGAAAAAAGATCGGATAAACATTCGCCATTGCGGCTTGGTTTAGTCTTTCTCTTTTAATCATTTTCATTATATTAGATTTTTCTTATTATATAAAATGATAAAGAGTCCATGAGAAGGAGACTCTCCTACAAAGAAGAAGATCACACTTTAACTTCGGGTTTTTTAATATTTAGAGTTATATAACTCGCGAATATTTTCCAGGGACGGCATGCTGTTTTTAATTCGTTTCGAGGTTGACAATTGATGTGTATGTTGGTTTAGTGATTGAAAGTGAAGGAAAGTTGAGTACATAGTTCCCCATCTTGATAATATGTACTCATAGAGGTCTACTAGGATGTTTGTTCGCGAACTTTATGATCTATACTTATAATAAATCTGTAGAGAGGCCAATTCTGTACATGAAATATATTTAAAAAAAAACTATGAAGGGGTGATAAGGGATCGCTACTGATGCCAAAAATGCAATCAGTAAAATTTTTGTCTGTCTGTCTGTCTGTCTGTATATTCGTTATAGAAACAAAAACTACACGACGGATTTTAACGAAATTTGGCACAATTATTCTTCATACTCCTGGGCAGGTTATAGTATACTTTCTATTACGCTACGATCAATATGAGCAGAGCAGTGAAGGGAAATATTGGGAAAACGGGAGAAGTTACTCCATTTTTTAAGCTTCCGTCGCGTGTGCAGACTGCAGCCTTAATGGTTAAAGCTACATAGAAATCATGTACGACACAAATGTTCTTAAATTATTATTATTATATAAAAATAAATTCCTAGACAGTATAAATTATGTCTATCTTTTAAAATTGACTCACGATAACACGTGAAACTTCAATAGCTTAGAAATTCGGAGCTTTCTGATTATATTTGTCTACTCTTACGTTTACAACACTCTCACTCATCCCTAATTAAAAAAAGTTAACATTATTACCTATTCAATAAAAAAAGAATCACGTAAATCGGTGTAGAAACACCAAAGTTATACATGAAATACGCTATAAGTCATCGCGCGTGAATACAGAATCATGCCATAAGGATTATTTTTGTGTATCAGTTGTCACGGCATCACGTGTGAACGGCTGAACCGATTTCGATAATTCTTTTTTTATTATATTCCTTGAAGTACGAGGATGGTTCTTATGTAGAGAAAACGTAAATATGTACCACGGGCGAAGCCGGGGCGGACCGCTAGTATAAAATATAAACTCACTACAACACACACTAGGTATATCTTTAGGCAGGTTGGTAGTTAGTTTTAAAGAAAAATACAAGCTTTTTTTTAGCTGAATGGGGTTCACTCATATAATGCAGATTGGTTCCCACCAGTTTGAACATAAATCTTTTTAATCGTTGGACTACTGCAATAAAATAGTTGAGCTAGTTAGGACGGAAAGACTGAGAGAGTTTATTGTTTTCAAGAGTTAGAAAATATACTACTTACTACATAACTTTTGATGTTATATTATGGTTTCTAGCTGATAATATAATACATATTACGATCATCTTGTCTAAATTGTTATTGTTTTCTTAGATTTCAATTTTAAAGTATTGAGATGATCGGCGTCATACATTAGCATGCGTTTGCGTTGTGCATTTCGTAGGATGACTGGAAGGAGCCATATTCTTTTCCTTACTCTATCCAGTCCATTCCTTTATTAATATCGTCAATCCTTTCCCTCTACCTTGCCTTTAAAATATATTTTATATATTTATTAACAAGCGGCTAAT
>CAJQZM010013065.1:0-18528 GCA_907164665.1 Colias nastes | reverse complement strand
CCAAAATAGAGAGCGGGTAACGTATCTAGCTTTTTTATATATCATAGTGTTATATAGCCTTCCTCGATGAATGGGCTATCTAACACCGAAAGAATTTTTCAAATCGGACCAGTAGTTCCTGAGATTAGCGCGTTCAAACAAACAAACAAACTCTTCAGCTTTATAATATTAAGTATAGATTTGAAGATTTCTCGCTACCTCGCTACAGTTTCTCGCACAGAGTTTCTCGCGGTTTTGCCTGCTAAGTCACCTGTCACAATTGAATTATTGACAATTGACATTAGAACTGAAAATTGGTGCAATTTTGTTTGTTGTTTCTAGTTTTCGATGTTTCAGTTTTCAAATTTTCCCGGTTGCCTAGCAACAGAATATAAATATATTTTCTGAGATCACAACACTTCTATGAGCATTATTAAATAATTTAATTTATGTATGGTGTCTTATAATCGTAATCATGTCTTCAATATCTAGTTCTAAAGAAGTGAAGTCATTTGAAAATAGCAATAAAGAATTTTTACTCTTAGAAAAAAACTTGTGAGGCGTTTAAAGACAGCGATGAGGAAATAAAAATGATATTTAATGAGATTAAAAAGCTGTCTCACAATAAAGAAACAGAGATGGGAGATGACGAAGATGTAGAAATGATATTAAAAAGGGCTGAAGACATAGCTAATGAAACAGAAAATTTACTTAAGAATAGCCCAGTTGCTGTAAACAATGTTATTTCATATCCTGGCGATTCCTGTATTCCTGATATCAGAGTAACTAAACCTAGTGTTGAACCACATAAAGAAAACGACAAGAGCTTAAATGGGAAGGTAAGAAAAACAATACATTAGCATAGAATAATTTATTTTATTTTAGAAATAATTTACTTAAAAATATAATATAAATCACAACCTTAGTTTAAATAAATGCTTAAATATTAAATTATGTCTTATGCAAGTACTTTGCAAGAACTCTAACTCCAGCCATGGATTCTTTAGCCACTGGTTCAATGAAGGATGTTGGTAGAATGAACCCATATCTGCCAGTGTCGCTAAGTTCAACGGTGAAGGAGTACTTGATGCCCTGGCCCTTTGCCCAGTCGTCAGAGCCCCCAGCTGCGGGATATAGGACTCCACTTGATGATCCTACTGTGTATTTGGTTCCACCTGCTTGCTGGATGGCCTGTAAATTAACATAATTTTTAAAATTCTTCCAATAATATGTGTTGGTTACTCGAACTGCAATACTCAACAATGAAAAGTGACATAGTGCACTTGCATGAAATTATCTACTCGTCTACTTTTTGAACAACTTTGGAGTAACCATGGGTGGCATCAAATTAACAATATAATATAAGTATTTGATGTGTTAATATAGTCAACTTGATCCTGTTGCCTGAAATGGTTCTTAAACAAATCAATCCATATAATACCATAATAATGATATACTGTAACTACAAGTAGTTATGCAAATAGTATTATTATTGTGAAGATGTCAGGATATCATGTAGGATTATACTTACTGCAGCAATTTCCTTTCCTACTAAATCCAAATCTTTGTGATCTGGAGGGACTGCATTGTCATAGCCCCATGGGTAGAGGAGATACTGCCCATAGCTGTGGTAGGTCAGGTATGCGGAGAAATTAGCTGCGGAGTTGGTGATAAAGTCCTGTAAATGTCATTTAATTTCATTATTTGTACATAGTAAAGGACCAGCCTGTATTTGCAAGGAACCTCTTTGTATGTTGATAAAGAATAAAAAGACTTATGTTTGCATTTTTCTTGAATTGTGAAAGTTATTTGTTTTGTTTTGCGCCATGTATTTTAATGATTTTATGGTGAAGGGCTTTCAAATAAATTTAGATAATTACTGATAAAACTTTATCTTTCTCATCAGTTTTATCTAACAAGAGTCAGTAGATAGTTCTCAAGTGTTCTTAATTATTGCTGGATCACACACTTATATTTAATATTAATTATTTATTATGATTAGGTATTCTTGAGGACCCACTTCTATAAAGATACTATACTTGAGATATTTATTAAAGTTTCAACTACTTAAGTAATTCAAATATTATTATCATATCTAACTCATATTATGTACCTAATCAAGTTTACAAGTAGTTTTTAGTTTTTACAATAATAAATATCAACGGAATAAATTTTTATCATTCTGTTATGTAGGATATTTATTCTGATACAACCAAAAATCTTTTTAAAATTATAGATATGTTGTACACGCCCCAAAATAATAATACGGTAATTGCCCGATTCGTGTATGCGAGCGAGCGAGATGTTATCTGTTTTATACGTAAGAGTGAAAGAGCGCGGCACATTAACGACCGTTTAAAATGTTTTTGGTGTATGAAATACAACCTATCTATACCTTTATTACGTCATTGGATACAAACAAATAGGCTTAGTTTGGTTTACTGAAAGTTTACACTTTATTATGGCACTTACTGCAACGGCCCTTGATTCTGGTTCGGAGAACATACGGGTACCACGGAATATATCGCTGCATGGATTTGACGAAGAACCCTTGCCTCCCCATCGATATCTGCACACAATAATTATAAGAATGTGTATGTCTTGAACATATTCAGAGCGTAAATTTTCTATAGGTCCTGGACGAAAAGTACTTTAGATACTCTACTTTAGATAGCAAATTTTGCTGAAATCAACTATTCCGTTTAAACATTGCGACATCGAACTGGCAAAAAAGAAAACCTAGGCAATTTCATTCTTCCAATTGATACAAATAATGATAAAGAGTATGTATTACTTGTACTTTTCCTCCAGAGCCCACGAGAAATTTACGTTCTGTATACTGGCACGGCAAGGCTAAAACGACGAGCTCAAAGATAATGCTTACCCGAAATTCCTGTTGAGATCAGTACCTATACATTGTCTGGTGCCAATCGTTGGTTTCCTATTCTTTCGCCACAGACGATCAGCTTTATGTGTGTATTCGTAACCATCTGGGTTCACCACTGGTAAGAAGTACCTGTAGGCAAAGTCCCGTATAAGAATCTTTAACTCCTTTTTCTGTTGTGCGCTAGATATTAATGGATACTAAGATAATATTATGCTATACATCTGACAGAATGTATATTATTTCTCATATTTAACTAGTTTATAAAAGCGAGCGACTATTATGTGTCCGACTAGATATTTCTATGTCGTTTACCCCCTATAAGCGACCTGCTTTACTATAATTTATAGAAAGTGGCTTTAGATTCGTTCCTTCTATGTTATTTACCATTTTTTTTAATAATGTTATTTGCCTCGAAAGAATCTACCATTGCCACAGATTTTGTTTCGTTAATTATTCATAGTTATTTGGTCAGTATTTATATTATGTCCTATCCATAAAGCTTTTAATCTAAAAAATCGAAATGTTATAATAGTGGGTTGATTTTCCTCGTTGTACTCTCTGTGGGGTTTTATAACATTAAAAGACCGAGAGATTGTATGCTTTTGAAAATAACAATCGTTGTTAATATTACTTCTCACAATTTTAATTAAACCTATCACAAGTTTAGAAATAGAAATGAAAATGTATCTTAGTCGTACGTTTTCTTAAAGGACCTACGTCCAAAGGACTTATATGTATGTACCATAGGAAAAGACTTAAGAATTCTCAAGCCCGCTTTTTAACGATACTTTAATAGTAATGCCAATTAAACTTACCAATCGATATTCCTAATTTCATCAGATTCTTCATCGAAGTTTTCTGCAATTTGGTTTATTAGATACGTCACTGTAGCTGGACTTATCCATTCTCTAGCATGTATACCACCATCTATGAAGACTGCTTTATTTGTTCTTTGACCATTGGATATGCGTAGAATCTGGAAGAAATTCGATCATTATTGTTTATAACCTTTCCCATAACATTGATCGTGAACCAGTTATATTATCCTGGAATAAAAAAATAAAAGGAACTGTGGGTACCTTGAGCTCTCTGCCTTCGTAAGATTTTCCAATTGATTTTACACTGACGATAGCAGGATACGTCTTTGCTAAATAATCCAAAAAGCCGTGAATGTCTTCAATTCTATGGTATTGCTTCCACGTCATGCGATGACCTGTTAATGTGTTTTGATTAAATGATATCGAAAGAATATAACTTATTCCTTTTTAATATCTCTCAGTAAACCGATCACAAAGTTATGTACCTATTTTAAAAATAATGAGTTAATTTAAAAAACATATTCCTATTTCCTAATAGCCAACGTTATTTTCTTTTCATCGGCTTAAGAGTTATAATTTAACACAATAAACCAAGAAAATATCCTTTTATAGATTTCTAACAAGTAGGTAACGGCCCTTCAATCTGCCAACTTTCCCTCTACGTAGCTAGCAACCACGACTGGTTATTCACGATTAAAGTAACTTTAGTTACTTTCCATGCAAAATTTCTAAATATTAATAACATACAACACACCACTTATTAGAGACGACAAATTAGACACTTGAAGGTGCAAATGTTTGCAGTGCTTTTGAATTCAACGACGAACCCCAGTTCGCATTCGGCCAATACTCCATGGGAATGTTGAGGGAATTATATCCCATGTAGGCACCTATATAACCTACTCGACGGTGGTATGACCTATCACGCCAAAAACTGTAAGCTCTTGCTGTAACAAAACCACATCAACCCCTGAAATGTTGTTTACGAATAATAATTCCATCTTTTAAGCTCTTGAGAAAAAGAATAGGTTTTATAGACAAGAGTTAACCAGGCATATAATATCAAAATATATAAAAGACAAATGTTTACCTCTTCTATCTTGAAGTTCGATTTCATTTTGGTCAAGGGGAGGATTCTCTTCGTTAATCCTCTTTTGCAGGTCATCTATGATTATATTAAAATCAATGTTTTCCCTCTGGAACAATTTTGTCACGTTTTCTACTGCGTTTGATTTGACGAGAACATCAACGTACGAGTGGTTTCCAGACCATGTTGCAATCACTGGATGAAATTACAAATGAAACATTAATCACTGAGTAATTTTTTAATTTCAAGCAAAGCAAGCAAGCTGTGTATTAATGTAGATACTTACAATTCCTCCTTCGTAGTCTTCCGAGTATGAGGCGCACGCCGCTCTTTTCTGTTGAAACTTGCCATACTTGAGCTCCAGAATAGTCCACTTTGTCGTCTTTTTCATCTTCCGCAGCTCTTGCTATGATTTGTGGGACTTCTTCTTTAATCTCATCAACATTTTTTGGTGGCAATTCTTCAGCAATAGCGTTTACCGGGTCATCAGTGGTTTCGCCTTCTATACGTTCAACATAAGCAGGTTCCTCGGGTTCACTTGGTTGTTTAACAGAATAAAGATCGGGCCATTCTAAAAATGATGATGAAAATGTACTCAATTATATATGTATATTAATAAAATAAATGCTCAACTAAATATTTAAATAAAATACACATCTGATTTGTGATGACTAACTCGTTGATGTGAATAAAAAATTACACTACCTATTTATTATTTATGTACCTAAGTATATATCCCAATTTTTCATATTCTAACAATAGTATGATTCCTAAATGATAATTTATCTCTGCTATAATTTAACGAATACATACATACAATAATACTAGTCCTTTGTATTAATCAAAGGACGATGTTTGTGTTGGCCTATGTCAGTATGGTAATTTTAGATATAATCTTTGTTACATTGTTTATATTAATTGAGGTTTTTATTATAGTGGTATTTCACCACTATAATCTGACCGAGAGCTTGTAGGTATCTTAATTTCTGGGTTATTAGTTTTCTTTTAGGTCGTAATATATTCATTATTTTGAACTTGCATCGTGTTAAATAGTTTCACTTTTGATTTTATGAATAACGAAACAAGAAAGTAGTCGATTGATTTATTGCAAAGGATACCAGTATTGTTCAACTTTACGGCGGGCTATAAGAACATTTAATGAATCCATAATAGAAATGTTAATTAGTATGCGGATCTCGTATCATCGACATGTTTAATGGCTTTCTCTGGACGAGGTTCGGTTTTCATTTACGCTAAGCTTGATCTTGACCAGTATCTAAATTCTAACGGTTGTAGAGTTGACACAATTTGCGCTATTTAAAAACATAGTCTTAATCCGCGACGCTATCCGAGTTTACTGTTTTTTTTGAAACTGTATAATCTATGAATATTATAATCTATGAGTAGTTGTATAATATTCTTTGAAGACATTTAAATTTTCCTAGAAATTGGATCGCTTTTTAGGCAGGACAATTAATTTATATTTATTTAAAATGATTTATTGCCAGACCGGAGAAATAATTTTAATATTGGTTATAATTTATTATGTAGACGTCGCGTTTTAAATTTTAATTTGATTTACTGTTGTTTAATTTGTATTGATACGAATGTTACAGTTGTCCGTATATTATTGTTATATTAGAAAATATTATTATATTGTATTAAATGAATAATTTACAGTTTCAATGTCTCTACATACATGTGATAATTTTCTTAAAATACATAGGTACCTAAGTTATATTAAAATATTGTTTCTGTGCTAAGACAAAATAATGAAGCTTTGTTTAGCGACATTACTGGCATAGATTAGAAATAAATAATTCTATTGAATTTCCGTAACTTTACATATTAGATTTTGGTCACGATTCTATCAAGGAAAATGTATGTTCAGAATAATTGGCCCAAGTTCCGGTAATGTTTAGATGCCCACGGAACTGTCGATAGGAAAATGCGCTTAAGGTTGTGGAAAATTAAAGGCTTTATAGACTTTTTCAATCGTTTCCAATATTTCAAAATATATCTATAATTACATGCAAATATAGTACAAACATAAGGTTTCAAATAAAGATCAGCTTGGAGAAGAATCTACTTGTCCGGTGAAAATCTACTCAAAATTTTCTTTAAGCTCTACGTTTACGTGTCTTCTGTGGTTTAGGTAAAGTTGATCGAAAAATAATACAAATTTCGCTTTTGCATTGTATAAAAATGTACCATCTAACGTCCAGGTACTTATTTAAAAATGTGCTGTTATATACATCATCTATACCTACAGGTGTTAATTATTATGATCGTGATGTAAGAATAATTATGCTAAAATATCTAAAGAATATACTCATCATCAATTATTCTCTTACCTAGCTACCTATTTATTTTGCAAAAACTAATTTTATTTTTCGTAAACAACTTATGAGCGTCGTAAATATTAATGGTATACAGGAACCCCTTACCTACATCGTCATGTTTCTTAAATAAAAACCAGAATGAAATGGGGTTAACCTAGCATTAAAACCGTTTAATACAATTAGCCATAAAAACCTTACCTTTTCCTGGTTCAAGATCGTTGACCAGCGGTGTTCCGAGCACGGCGGCTATAGCCACCAGAAGCACGACTGCTCTTAACCACGACTCCATGGCGACTGACTACTCGTGCCGGCCCATGGAAGGCGCATATGCAACAACACCCTTTTAAGCTCTTATACCTACGTTGTGCAATCGTATAGCATCTCGTCATTGTTATGATTATAATTTTGCTTCTAACGTGCAATTGGATTTACCATGTGCAAATATTTTGCGATATGGAGTTTACGCGGTGAATTTATTTTTTATTTTATATTCTCGCTTTAAATATTCATCAATCATGGATGTCATATATTTCATAATTCTATTAACTACCTAGGTATCTTGTATTTAGGTAATAACCTTACCTATGCATCCTTTTGATTATGGATGTTGTTATAGATTTTAGATGTCTCTATGGTTATCTAATACATTGAAGACAATAATTATATACTCCAACGAAGTCGTATTAGTGGTTATAAACGTTTAACTGTATGTTTGTTTAGGAACCAGCTCGCTGCGCAGGCGCCATGCTCGGTCATTGCCATCAAATTGCAGTTATTTAATAACGACAAACTGTTTACTGTAAACATGTTTTTCTTCCAATACTCAGATTCAATCGGCCTCTCCAAGGCACTCAGTTTTACAGTTATTCAACAAATCCAATTTCTCAAGTCGATGACCTACGGTTTGACAATTTTTAAAACCGAGGAACAAGTTTTAATAAACATCTGTTTTATTTGAAATTGACCCAGATTTTGAGCTGTGGCTAAACATACACAACTTGAAATATCAAGTTATTACGAACTTTAAGTAATATTGAAAAGCGCCTTGTTTTCTAATTGAATTAACTAATTTAAGGTCAATCATGTCCCAAAACAAAATGGGAAAGAGCACACGGAAACCCGCCGCAAGTCGAAGGCGAGACCTTTCTCCGCTGGTGTTATCGATTCGAAGAAAAAAGAGGCCGCGAAAGTGGCTCGATTTACATCTGGCACGCCGAAAAAACTTAACAATTGTAAACACGAACAATTGGTGGAAGAACTCAAGGATACCAATGAACGAGTGAAAAGTCTTGAATTATTGAATGTGCAACTCGTTGACGATAACAAGGCGTTAAAGAAAAAGATCAACCAGTTGGAGGAAGACAAGCAGAACGCAGAGATAAAGTTGGTAGAGTGTGAGAAGTTTGTGAATAGAATTGCAAAAGAATACCACAATAAGGAATCAGAATTGAAGACGAGTAAACAAAATGAACAAGGCGCTCTTGCAGAACTGAATAAAGAAAGAAACGAACGAAAGAACTTAACGATTCAACGCGAAAAAGATGCAACTGTTATAAAAGATTTGCAGCGGCAAGTGAAGGAAATGGAGATGATTTTAAGGCGGAAGCATCCAGACTCAGTGTCTGCTCTAATAGGTTTGTACATAAACAGTTATCATAATTATATCGTAGGCTTTGAAAAAGTGCTGAATTAACAGCTTAACAGTTAATTTTTTTGAATGCTTTTGAGTTATGTGGAATTTTAAATAGGTAGTAAAACTAAAACTTATATTTTTTTAGTTGCGTCAAAATCATCTACTGTGGAAGATAATAAAAAGAAGCTTCTAGAAGAACGCATAATGAGACTCGAGCAGGAGTTAAAAGACAAAGAAAGTCATTTCCATAGTGTCCTCATGACACTTCAAGAGAAATTTACCGATATGAAACAGAAGTATGAAACTCACATTGTTGACGTCGAAAGAAAATTAATGGAGGATCGGAAAGTGAACCAGGATCTGAAGAATAAGATTAATAAAATGAATTTACACGAAGTAGCCGTCCAAACAGTGCCTAAAAACCAAAATACAGTTTCTACACAAACGTTCCTGAAGCCAGATAGAGCGTCGTCCGCTGTTAGCAGGCTGACACAAAATTCTGCCTTAATCTTTAACAGATTAAAAGAAGACAGTTATCTCATAGCCACTATTAAAGGTTTACAAACTGAACTAACAGCCAAACAACGAACTATAGCCAAAATTAACAGGGAGACTGAAGAGTTGAAGAAAAACTTGAGAAGTCTACAGAAGGAGAAAGAATGTAAAGTATACCCAATCCATACATTTGATTAAATTGAAATTATGCCCGTTCTTATTCATAACGATAAATAATAATTTTCCTTTTTCATAGAAATTCTGTTTCCTTTTGCGTGTGAATTTGGTGTTCTAATAACTTTGATTATATAAACTTGTATTTGATATTCTTTCAGTTCTTTTGAACTTTAATCCACAAAAAAGAGCGGGATGTAAACCAGCAAAATCAACAGAAAATGTAATGTTACGGGCGAATAACGCAATGGAAGCAGAACTATCGGAAGTTCGTAAGCAAAAGGAAGACCTCATGGAAGAGAGGGTCAGTTTGTTGTCGTCTTTGAAGAGGACTAACGAAGATCTCATTATGTTGAAGAAGAAACGAATTCAAGATGTGAGTACTATTTCAAAAGCAACATTTTTTTTAACTGTCAAAGTAACATTTGAGTTATATGGATGTAAATTTAGTTTACGAATTTGTAAGCCATAATAGTTTATAATATGTAAATAGGATAGTTACAATAGATAACTGTATTACAAAATATATGCATGTCCAATAATAATATTTTTTAAAGACGTAAAAGAGCTTTTACGAACTTTTTGACCTTATCAAAAAATACAAATAGGTATGTAATATTTAACTAAAAATTATTGTATTTCAAAAACAAAAACTAATGCACTTTTTCATAATATTCAACAGCTGCACACACTACAACTAGCGCACGAAAAGGAGCTAATGCAAATGAACATGCAGCTTTATCCGTTACAAGAAGAAATTAAACTATTGAATCGTACCGTAGAAATATTGCAGGAGCGAGTTCGGTCGGCTGATGACAAATTGTTGAGATACCAAGCCGGGATTAGAGATGAAGTTCACGCTGGCGGGGATAATATGGGACCAAAGAGGAAATAAAAATTTGTTATCTGTGAAAAAGGGTTGACAACATAATAAAAAAAATTGTTCAAAAATTGCAATTCGTTGTCTATGGTCGATGGGGATTGGTAAATATGTAGGTATACTAAAATATTATGAAAGCGTTTTTCGATAGTTGTATTATGTATATGTAATTGAAATAAACGTAACGACAGATGGTTACAGCAGCCCTTTTGCAGCAGTGCAGTTATTACTTTCTGCTGTATAACTATATATATTTGATTGGATTTTATAAATGTTAACAAAATACGTAGAAACATAAGTCAAAATTACAATATCTTCAATTTAATTTGCGGTTATGTTATAAGCAATTGAATGTTGTTGTTTAATTTGAAACGGTTGTAATCTAGCAGTTATTTACCTTAACGAGAAAAATAGGTAATACATAGTTTGTGATTGGTAACTACCTAGGTATGTTTTTAAGGAGATTAAAAATTAGTAAAAGTAGAAGATGTTTTATATATGTACGTCGTATGAGAAATATATTTTGCGATAAGTTCCTTTGTGGCTCGCCTTACCGTTCGACATAGAAACGAGGTAATGCACTTTCCCGTTTGGCGTTTAGTAGCACGTGTGAATTGCATGTGGCCTGCACTCGGTTACCTGTTTGTTTGTTCCAAATAAACAATTATTAGAAATGATATATTAACTAAGTACTTGGTTTCTAAATAATCTTGCTTCTCTTTATGCAGGTCAATTATATTTCTCGATTAGATTGAATTTTCAATTATAATTTATTCCATATTTGCGTTTTAGACTAGCGAGGCGTTTGATTTTTGTGAATGTTTACCCTGAAATATTTATTATTTTACTCAACGTATCAACTATTTCAAGTTAACAAAATGACCTGCTTTAATTTAGTAGATTAGTACAAAAGCCTAAATAGACATACTTAGTAGGTACGAATGAAATATTGTTGATATAATATTATAATATTATATCCACGACATAATTCCAGGTTTGTCTTTGTAGTCCCTACTAATATTATAAATGCGAAAGTAACTCTGTCTGTCTGTCTGTTACTCAATCACGCCTAAACTACTGAACCAATTTGCATGAATTTTGGTATGGAGATATTTTGATACCCGAGAAAGGACATAGGCTACCTTTTATTGCGAAATATGTACCACGGGCGAAGCCGGGGCGGACCGCTAGTATATAATAAAGCGGATGATGTCATTTTGCTTGTTATAATAATTATTGTAAGGAAGGGATAGTTAAATAAGTCCTAAGAAAATTTGCCATAACTTGTATATTTTAGGAGTACTTAATATATTATTTATAAACTATGTAAGAAATCTGTGATTTTTACGCACATGCATTTATATGCAAAGCTATTTTGTACAACTGTTTTTGCTCTCAAGGCTTTTATACATGCTAGTCAAATTATTGTGTGATTTAAACCCCCACCGATGTGTTAATGTGGTGCCTTCATAGACTTAATATTGATTGTAATAAATGATTTTTTTAATATAATTTTGTTTTATTTTTATTTAGTCTCGAACTTATATCCTTAATAAAAATATATCCCTTTCTATTTTAAATGACGTTATTATATCACATCTACGCAACCAATGAGACTCAATATAATAGTGTGATAGGTATTATAATTATTTTTGTATATTAGTATCTCTAGTCTCTTGATACGCGTACAAGAACGGAGAACCTAGTCGATGTTAGCAGAATTTCAAAAAGAGCTGAGAAAGAAAATCGTATGATGTTCATTTGGTAGAATTTATTATGGGCCCCTCTTCTCAATGGTCAGCGTCGGCCCAATGATCGTCGGTATTTGCCGCCATGATCGGGGGTTCCTCTTCATAATCGACGGTGTTGCCTGTTGGGAGCGTAAGAGGTAATCACGATATTATGGTAGATGGCCTGAATTTAGACTATGTGTGGAGTGGAACTTGGAAGCTGTTATTCCTTGACCAATGTGTATTAACGTATTTCAATTGCTCTATGCATAAGACATAAGTACGTGTACTATGCGTAAGATACCGAATAAATAAAGTTTCGAGCTTGAGTTTGTCTGCAGGAAACTGGTGTAAAAATTCTCTACAAGGGGTTTTCGTTTTGAACGTGTAATTACTAATTAGATTATCTATATAAAGTTGAAGAGTGTTTGTTTGAACGCGCTAATCTCAAGAACTACTGGTCCGATTTGAAAAATTCTTTCGGTGTTGGATAGCCCATTTATCGAGGAAGGCTTCACGCTAAGACCGACAGAAGCTAAGCCATGCGGGTGAATCCGCGGAGCGCAGCTAGTAACTTATAAGCTAACTGAATAAATGATAACAGGAAAAATTCCTGCGGTATCGACTAGGTGCTGTAATAATGTAAATTTTGTTGTCACATAATATTAGTATCATCACAAACCTTATCACAAACGATGGATCATCAATGTTATATGCTAAGATAAATCGGAAATTAGCTAATCTCCCAAACTACAGGTTCCAACTGAACATTACACTACGGTCTACGACCTACAGGAACGAGCATAAATGGAAAATGTTACAAAAATATTTCTCGAGGTAAGTATACATATATTGTTGAATGGAGATGGAGAAAATATGGAAATTTACTTTATATTGGATAGCCGGCAAATTGTTAAAAGCGCCGAGGAATGCGCCAGTTATTTAAGCTGTTTTGAATTGTTACTGACCAAATTGAAACGTATTTCGAATTAGATATTTCTTGTTCGGCTCGGCTACGTCAATTGCGCCGGTCTAGTAACCATCATCTAGATGTTATATTTATATCATGCATAAAGTTCCACTAAAAGACTAGGAGTCAACTTATGCTAAACCTCACACACTGTTGCTAAAACACATTTTTTTCAATAAAACATTTAATAACTGATGACAGTAATATGTTTATTAACATAGCTCTATATATACATTCAATCGTAATTTTATAATAGAATCATTTCATGTAGAAAATCACATAAATTCAATAAAAACACGGCAATTATTACATCTTAGGCTTAATGTTTCGACATTATTGCAACACAGGAAAATTCATCACCATTAAACATTGGGTGTCCATAATAGATAAAGCCATCAATTCAATAAAATATTGGCAACAAAAAGTTTATTATTGCTTATAATATTGGCTCCTCTAATATAATTATCACATTCAATTAATGCACTTTACATAAATAAATTATAAAATTGTCATCTGAGTGTTTGTTCGAATATTTATCAAAAAATCAATGTCATAACGATTTCACTAAATCTGATCACATGGTCCACTTCATGTAAAGGCAAATAAACGAGTTTCTCATCATTCCACATGGACACAATCATCACCGATTAGTCAATAGTAATGACACATTGTATAGAATTTTGTCTTCTAATAAAAGTACGTATTTAACACACTTCGTTATAAGCTAATATAAAAGCTTTCAACGTGATGTACATCGATCACTTGTAAGATTGTTTGAGTACAACGTAAGACAGCCGTTGTCGCGGCCACAGATCACAATCCAGGGTTACTGAGCACTATTTAGTCCGCTTCACCGTTGGTGACAGTTAAGGGTTCCTCGTCTTCATTATAGTCCAGCGAGAGCACTGAAGCCCGCCGCCGCTTGCCCACGGGGGTGTCGCTACATTCGCTGCCCGAGTAAGTCCGCTTGTCTGCGGGGGTTGATGTGTTCCCGTTCACTGTGGCGTGGCTCGCCCTTAATTCCTGCTGCAGAAATAGCACTGTACTTTGCATCCCCTCTACGTCTTCGTCTAATTCTTGTAGGAACTCATCCAATTCTGTAAAATAAATGGTATTGATTATTCAATTATACATAGTTAGATGGTGGTGTGTGGAAGCCCTCTGAGACTAAGAATATTTTCTTAAACTATGATTTTTATGTTAGATGAAATTTAGAACAAAGACTTTAAAATTTTACATAAATCACTACAATAGAATTATAAATGCAACTAAACATTTTATATTTGTTTTATGTAATACATTACGAGTTTGCATTATGTAGTAAGTGGTCTACACAAAAAAAAAAACATTCAATCTCTTATGTTTTTTTTTCATTGGTTGTTAGATGAACGATGATTATTTATTTTATATGGTAAATGTTGCTGACTTACTGGCTATAGGTGATAATGGTCATAATATAATTTTTTGTTGGTAGAAAGAGTCCCAAAAGCACTATACCTGATTGTGATTTCTTAACTTCTTCACTAAAACTTTTCTGTAAAGCTAGGTCACCTTCTAACTTAGCTATCCGACCACTGGAAGTCATGCGTCCCAGATCTTCATTCTCTTGATGCAAGAGTCGACATTTCGCCATCAACTTTTTCCCTGTATTTGAGTCTGGTGTGAATTTCCACGCTGACAGTTCGTTTTGTGTCTCCTCGAGTCGCGCCTTAGTAGATGTAAGTTCTTGTTTTAACCTTAAAATAAGCATGTTGACCGCAGGGTCCAACAACGAAGGTCGCCCATTTAGGCTGGCGTGTGATGATTTCAATTCTGTTATTTGACTCTAAAAGTAATATAGACATAGAAACATTAATGGATGTCATCAAATTTAATTTATTAAGACAACTGAGATGTAATACATAATTCAAGATTGTAGAAAATTATTAACTAATTCAAATTGCCGACGTAATTTGATATTCCCACCAAAATCGAGACTTTACAACACTTTAACATCTCATAAAAATAAGAATAATGAACACTCGTCGAAAAATAGACTATAACTAGTTGCTAGTTATTGGTAAATATGGTGCTAACTTTTTTGGACCCGAAATATGAATAAATATTGAAACATAATAAAATAATAATGACAAAAACAACATACTACATAATCTTGTATTTCTTGTTCCTTAGCAGCAAGCCTCCTCACAAGAACCTTCTCGCGATGTTGTGATTCTGCATATTGCTTATTTATTCTATCTTCTATACTTTTCGCCTTTTCCAAGCTGCCTGAAATTGGTAGAGCTAAGTTTAGAATATTATAGTTAACTCAATTTATACTTATTTCAAGCCAGGTGTCATTTAATCTAGATATCAACTATACATAAGTAATTGAGGTCAGATATTATGCCTCATAAAATACAATGTTGCAATCGACAACACCTTAACTAAATCATTACAATCATACAATACTAAGTTTTACAACATATTATTTACTTTATAAGAATATTTATTAACATTTTTGTTATAAATAAACATGAACGATAATGAATATTCAATAACATTATACAATCTCTCCTACTGCTAAACTCCCATTGCATTTAACCCTAGAAAGATAATCATATTGAGTAGTACGGGAAAGATAGTCATGCGTCAAATTTACGCATGTTTTTCAGTTAGCTCTAAGTCGCGGTATATTGTTTTTTTTTTCTATAAATTGTAAGTTATTATATATTTACAGTTATATTAGAATAATTAATATTACAAATAATTTATTTTCAATTATTTTTATACATATAAAAAACGAAAACATTAAACGTCTGCTTTAAATCTACAATTCTTGTAACACGTATTATTTCTAATAAAAACTTATTTTTGACCACTATTATCAGACTTTTTTATATGTTATATATATGTTGTACATATAGTTATATAAAAAAATAGTAAGAAACAAGTTTTGCACATATCAACGTATGCTCACGACATATAACTATGTTACATTTTTTGCAGGAGGCATTTGCCTTTCGTCATATTTCAGAAGAACAAAAAGTATAGTAAATACGTTTTTTTTTACTGAAGGCCTCCTCAGTACTTTCTTACGATGTACCAGATACTTCATTTGGCAACAAATTGGAGATATTATCACGCAAATATCTTATCAAAGCTGGTGATTCAAAACACCCACGCATAAACAAAAAAAGACAGTTCCATGCTTCTATATTTCATGTTTTTTTGACTCAGATGTTTTTGTGCTTTGTTGTTAACATTGTACCTATTAATTTAATATGCAATATGCAGGCAATTTTATTGATTCCATAAAATAAAGCCATTAGCCATCTCATTGTCTTCCTACTATTGAACATCAGGGAACACATTCGGTCTAATGCATCTACTCCGCCTTTTGCTTGAATGTAATATATCATCTTTGCTTTGTACCTCATCGGGAAAGGCTTCTTCTGTGTCACTTTGCTCGTCATCTTCAATTTCCTGGTCCTCCTACTTCACTATCGGTTTCTTCACAGGGACCCTCATCGCTTTGCATAAGAGCGGCTAGTATACAATATTCTTCCAATTTTCTATCCCCAATTGTTTTCTATATTTGCTTCAATATGTATAAAAATAAATTTTTAACATAAGTCACAATATACAGTAAAAATAAGCTAAAAAATATTCAAACTACCATAGAAGTCAAAATCTTAAAAGTCACGGTAAAGATAATCATGCGTAATTTTGACTCACGTAGTCGTTATATTTCAAAATCGGTTACTCTAACTTTATTGACACGTATACCATAGGGTAGCTCTCAGTGACTTATGAAATGTCCTATAAGCACATTTATGGATTCGCGATATTTAAAAAGATACAGCTATATTTCGAAAACGCAGGAGTCATTTTGACGCAGACTATCTTTCTAGGGTTAATAATCTCTTAGAGCTTTATATTTTATAATATTCCATTACAAATTTAACATTGAGAGACATATTAAGTTTCTGAATTATAATATTACATATATGTTAATTATGTCAGCAGTAAGATCCAAAACAAAACATTTTATCATATTATCTACCCTGAAATGTAATATATAAATAGCATACTAACATATTTTGAGAGATTAGTTTTACAAACAAAATGCAACACATTATAACAACAATTTAACATCTTTACCAAAACAATAATATGATAATATATAAATTTTAATACATCATACTTTGAGATTTATATCATAGCAGTCTTGTTTTCACTTGATAATATAAAATACAAGTATGAAACGCCTAATTTCGGTATAAATTCTTAAAATGTTTTTACCAATAGACCATTTTACATTATATATTACTAACAACACAATATTTTCTAACAAGGTTGATATTATGACACATATTGTTTCAACAAACACTGATAAGTATAAAAAATTATCAGGAAACAAAAAATGAATTTTTGCCTAATACAAGTATGTTTGTATGTGCATATCTGATTAACTTTTAAAGCTAACCAAAGACCCAATTTAAATAAAGTCTAGAATATAATTGTAAATAGTTGAAGAACCAGAGTCAAAGTAGCCCTAATAACTAAAATCAAAAAATCAAGACTTAAATTTCTTGAAATAAGGGATACGGGAGGAATTAAAAATGTAGATTTGTTTCTTGCTAGTCAATATTGGCAAAGGCTAAATTTATTGAGCTCTTATTTGTACCAGCTGTGCCCTGCGGTTTTAGCTGCAGACAAAATCAAGTATTTCTATAGTCATGTGATATTCTGATGTACATAACAATTATATTACTGTAAAGTTTCGTCCAAATGGGTCCAGTAATTTTTTCATGAGAGTAACATTTATGTTATGAGTAGAATAGGGTTATACCAAAATTAATTGGTACTGAGTGCGCTGACTGATAACAAATAGGCATAAAAACATGTTAATATGATAATCAAGTAATATTGTTATCTTTTATAATTGGAAACTGTTGGATGTAAGTAAACAATTAACAATAATACTTATATCCATTTATATTTTCTAAATAAGATCCTTAGTTACTGAATGAAATACTTCACCAATTACAACTATATTCATTGGTTCATTTTCTTATTTTTGAAAATTATTTTGAAATGTGTGATTATCAAATCTTTTTTATGTATCTTAAAATGAGAGCTTAATCAAAAGTTTGTTTGTGTGTTTGTTCACCCTGTTGTAAAAGGGACTAAGCTATTTGCGTACATGTCATTTACCCTGGGCAAAGTTAGAGATTACTGTAGGTACCTATTCACTTTTGAAAATATAACCGGATAGTATATAAAGTAGGTATATTATGTTTGTTTATT
The DNA here is from genome assembly GCA_907164665.1 of Colias nastes. NCBI lineage: Eukaryota > Metazoa > Arthropoda > Insecta > Lepidoptera > Pieridae > Colias > Colias nastes. The sequence continues at coordinate 241 of CAJQZM010013065.1, read as the reverse complement.
AACATATATCAAGCACAAAAGCATAAATAGGAAATCTAATTTTTATTTTTTTCTGTATCCTGGAAATGCGTTCCTCCGACAATAGTCCATTCTATTGGTTGAGAAATTCTCACAATCAAGTAATTTATTAGTAGTCTTTTAGCATAAAGTATAGTACAATCAATAAATATCAATGACAATAGGCATGACGACATTATCCATAAATGATCGTATTAGTATTTTTAAGGGAAAATGTATAATA
>CAJQZM010013057.1:0-10140 GCA_907164665.1 Colias nastes | reverse complement strand
GGTACCTACATGTTAAAACTATCCTATCTCTCAAGTTGGATCGAACTGCACATGGTGTGCGAATTTTATTATAATCGGTTAAGTGGTTTAGGAGTCCATTGAGGACAAACATTGTGACACGAGATTTATATATATATTAAGATTAACCTATATTTTTCACTTCGTTGGACGTCCAACAATATTATTTAACATCAAACCATATTAATTATTAATCATAATAACAAAATATATTCAATGTAATGTACCTATTGTAATTAAAAACGCTACCTATGTATGATTAAATAATCTACTTTTTTTATGGAAAAGAAATGAAACCTAAAGAACCCTCAACGCTATAACATGGCTATAACTCTATATTCGATTATACATTGCGATGTAAACAAAAAAACTGTTGACAAAGGATCCAAAAACTCTTTGAAGAATTAGTATTTAACGTAACTAGAAAATAAAAGGCTAGGGAAATCTTTTGAAAATCAGAACTAACTCACTTCGGTTTCAATTTTAAGGTAGACCAAGTCTACAAAGTTCTTGTAAGTGGGGCGATAATGCAGAGTGAAATCTCTAGAGATTTATATCTTTTGAGCAGAAAGTATCAGAAAGAATCAGCTGGAAAATGTAGTAACAAGTGAATCCTTGTTATTCTTGTCATAACGTGTGATGTAGCCTGTAAGTTGAATGAATATCTGGCTTCAGAAGCTGTGGCTTTATTAAACAAGCTCATATTATGGTGTGAAAATCTACAAGGTATGTTTACCTATTGTGATGAAGTTATATTGTTCATTCAAAAATAGGAATAGTTCCTATAGGTTGTAAAATATAATAACTTTATTGCATTTAGCAAAAGGGAATTCTTGATATTAAAAAAATATTGAGGTGTTTTTTCTACTTTCTCTCCTACTTTCTATATTTCATTTAAACTGGACATCTTAAATAGAACTAGGCAAAAGTTTTAAAATTCGAGAAAAATACTAAACATTTTGTCCGTATTAGCTAATACAAAATGCATATTATATTGTAAGAATTTTTTACGCTAAAAGGAAGCAAGATAACGTTTTTATTAACAAATCTGCTTTCACGGAACCTCTTTGCGACAAGGACGAAATGATTCGAAAATATATGGTAAGGAGCTTACAGTAAGACTTCAATCAGGATGATTTAAAAATTCAAACAAATTTTATGTCTTCCTGATACAGCAAAATTGTTCTAGGTATATGTGCAGTCATATTTTTAAACGATACAAAATTTTTGGAAAAAAATAATTAGAATTTCGTAAATGAAACAAAAAATATGGTTAAATGTAGTGTAGGTGTAGAAATATATTCCTCCTCATTTCATGCTAATTTCGTGGAAAGTTTAAGGGAAATCGTAAAAAAAGGGAAAGGGAAAAAGTATCAATAATTCTACAAAAATATTATGAGCTTTATATTCGTGGTTACTTTCGCATACACTTCACGTTTGCGGTTATCCTTACAAATTCCACCCTTTCTTTTATCCCTTTCAAGTGTTATTTTTGTCAGAAAGTAGCAAATTTATTATTTTATATTTTCCTACATTCAAAACCTTACTACCTACATACTCCATAAAAATATGACTCCGTTTAAAAGACTTTTTCGAGATAAAAAAAATAAAACAATGTGCTTTGTATAACTCAGAAATAATGATTAAAAAAATTAAAACAGCTTCTATTAGATCGTTTCTTTGGTACAAAAAAAAATCTTCCCTCTTTATATACATAATAATTATATTTAGTACGAACATGTTTTTTTGCCTTTCCTATAGTATTAGTTCCCATAAAGAGGAAAATACAGTAACACATAGTATGACAATTATTATTATGTTTTCGCACGTATCCAGCGGAGTTTCGCTGAGTGTCACTAAATTGAACCAAGATGACACAAAACTTGTTTATAACTGGGATCTGGACCACTCCAAAAGTTCGCTCTAACTAATCTATAAAGAACCTATTTATATCATACGATATTTGTTGCATACTTACTTCCTTTATCATTATGCATTACGATTTGAAATAACTTTTCATTTATGTAGTCTTCATATGACTTTATAATATATTTAAATACAAATATATTAACAGCAATGAGAGGAAAATATTTTTTTTTAATTTATTTCAGTATTTTACTTTCACAATATCCATAAAAATTTCTATGAACAAAGATATTTCAATTTTAAAACGAATTAAAATTGTACAATACCTACTTATAATATTATATTCAATATAATGCATAAATACAGTCACAAATTTAAAGTATCTGCTTCGCTTTAACATGATAGTCGTTCTTGATTCCTACATCGCGTTTTAATTATTTTTATGTACTATCACAACATGTTATGCTGTTTCTCATGGTCTTTCAGTTAAACATCTAACATGTTTCGCATAACCAGTGCGCATACACTATACAACACTACATACAACGATATCGTATCGTACATTGTAAAAGTAATAAAACTACCGTGTCCATATAACACGATTTTGTCAGAAACATCGTTATCTGTGGAATAATAGGATATACATCGGCGCATATTGGCTTAGCGGCTGCGGAATTAAGTGGTTACAGCGCGTGACATATACTTAATAAAATAAGACTTGATTGTTGTATGGGCAAAGAATTATTATTATTTATTTACTTGTTGTACAAACTAAAAAAATTGAAACAGTGTTTCGAAAAGGTATAATGTGAACAAGCAGGGGCATTATTGCTGAACAGCAATCTCTACCAGGCAACTTGGCAGGTAAAGATACTAAGAAGAAGATTATGCGACATTATTCCTGATAGCAAGCAAACATTGTGCCTAAAATAACACTTAAAATAGGTAATTAGATGATGTGATTTCCAACGAACACTAAAAATAGACTGTACCGTTATAATAATACCTATTGTTAAACAGTTTCATAATCAAATGAAGCAATGAATTTAACTTCTTGTACAAATATAGAGCCGCAAATAAACAAGATTCTTTGTAAATTGGTTATAGTTGCTCGTAGACTCTTCTAAGAAACCCTTCCTTTTCCTTAGATATTATTTCATTGCTAACCTAACCAAACAGTGATATTTTCATTCTAATTATATAGATAAAATTTCATTGTTTTGGATAATTAACTTTGATGTTTTAGTCTGGCATGCAAAACAATTGCAAAACAAATTTTACTCTACTTTTAAGAAAGGCGGGTGTATTCGTATTCATATAATGAATATTCTTAACCAAATAAAAACAGTAACCATTCACATGAAATTTGAAATTAAAACAATTGAAGACCCAGGTTCAAAAGGGTCACAATCCTCCCAAAGGGATGAAAGTTTTTACCCGTGGTTGGGGATATGACCTGACGAAACCTCCAAGTAGCTTATGCTATCATTATTCTACTAATATTATAAATACAAAAGTTTGAGTGGATAAAAAATAGGAATGTATGTTTGTAACTCTTTTAACCATCGAATGGATTATTAAAATATGTATCTATTTTCAAAGTCGATATCGAAAAGAATAACGCATTATCAATAAAAATACTTGATTTTTCCCGTGAGTTCGACCGCGGGTGAAAACGCGCGGCACAGTTACTGGTATATAATGTTCTCGCATGGTTCTCACACAACCACATAGCAAGAGCGTATATAAGTGAAATGTACCATAAATATGCTAGTATAGTAACCCCAATCTTCTGGGAAGGTGTGTTAACTATTTACATTGCAACCAATGCTTGGAGCATTACGTTTTGAGGTACCTAAGTGTGTACGTACAATTATCGGTCCATAAGTTTAAACATATGGTATAAAGTAAAAAATTTTGAAGTATTGCAGTATGTACAGTCATCGTATTATAATCATGTAACTATGTAACACAGCATACTATTATACAAACATTAAAAATAGGAATGTCATATGTATGAAGAATTTTCCGCATCGACCGTAGCGTGATGATAATATAAAGCCTAAAGCCTTGTTTAACCGACTGTCAAATAAACTATGAATTGCTCCAAAACCATGTTCAAGCAAACTAACTTTTCAGTTTTGCTTTACGTATTTCAGTTTAAATTTCACATGAAACTCAAGACAATAATTGAAAAAAAAATCTCTTGATATTATGCTATCATGGTTCCCACAATTGCATTTCGACAGCCAAGAGAAGTTATGAGACGTTTTATACGAAGTGAATGAAAACAATTATGTCTACAACCGTTTTTATATTACTTCGTTCCGAGAAATAATATTCCGCTCCAAACATGAATTTAATTCCTACGTTGTATGATGTAATGTTTGTAGCAATGATTAAAAAATATTAAACTGCGAGCGTTTCATACGAATGTTGTTCTTTTCTTTACTGTTGTGCCTGTGAACTCGTTTATATGAGTGTCAATAAGAAATTTTTTTCTGGAATTTGATGCTTCGTTCCTACTAGTTATAAGATGATGTTAAACAGCCTACAATCTTCTTCAATTACTTTTACCATCAACATAATATGATATTATATACAATACAATATGTATGTATACAACTAAGATACAACTGTAACATGTACTTTAAATTCTGAATAAAGTCAGATACTTAGGTATGTTAAAAAATATTTTAAAACATGTAGATCCAAATAAAAAATACAGTAAAATGTAAAAGAATTTATTCCTCAATTCATGAAATGCCAGTGCTGTAGAGACAAACAAAAATTTTTGTTGCATGCATCGAATTTACTGAGTATATTTTATAGAAATGCTATAGGCATCTGTTAAAATAAACAAAATGGAAGTGTTTGCAAAATAAAGCTTATTGTTAAATTATTAACTTATAAATTAAACTAGCCGCGCCCAACGGTTTCACCCGCGTCGCGATCCTCAAACTCAAACTCAAACTCAAACATTTATTTATTCAATTAGACTACTTTTAGTAGCACTTTCGAATCGTCATTACATTTAAAGTATTTTTAACATTTACCACCGATTCGGAAAGCAGTATCTATGGAGAAGAACCGGCAAGAAACTCCATAGTTGCTCTTTTAAAATCATTTCAATATTACATAATCTGTAACTTAAATCTAACTACATAATATTAAATCATAATATGCCAAAGAACTGTCCTGTGGTTCTTACGCGACAATCCTGTTGGTCGTAGCGTGATGATATATAGCCTTCCTCGATAAATGAGCTATCTATAACACCGAAAGAATTTTTCAAATCAGACCAGTAGTTCCTGAGATTAGCGCGTTCAAACAAACACTTTTTTTTTTATGTCAGAGCAAGCAAAGGGGCAGGTGGGCCACCTGATGGTAAGTGGTCACCACCACCCATAAACACTTGCAACACTAGAAGTGTTGCAGGTGCTTTGCCGGCCTTTTATGGACAAATAAGCTCTTTTCTTGAAGGCCCCAATGTCGTAGTTGTTAGGGAACACCGCAGGTGGCAAATCGTTCCACAGTTTCACCGTACGCGGAAGGAAGTTGCGGGTGAAGCGGATAGTGGTGGAGCGCCAACCATCCAGATGGTGCGGATGGAACTGATTTTTACGGCGTGTGGTCCGGTGGTGGAACTGTGCGGCTGTAATTGTATTATATTGTATCTGTACTTTATAATATTAATAGTATATTCAATGCATTTCAAACGTCGACCTTTACTTAAAAATGCCACCCCGTGAATTATTTATTTAGCCTTAAGTAGCTGCTCCCCATTATGCCTAATGCCCGAGGTTTACGAAAAATGCTGCTATTTTGCTTAATCCTAAAAGAAGGGCATTTTTCATAATAATATATCCGTTATTACAAATGCTCGTGTCTCAGTGTTTCTAAATTTTTTTCTCAAAAGAGGCTGGATCGATTCTTATAATATATTGTTTTGTATGTTGGGTAGATCATAGTGTTTAAAGCCGGTTTTAAGCATCGAAGTTATCAGGATTTCCTTACAGTACAAAGCTTGTTAGAAATGTATAGTAAGTATCAGTTTTATACTTACTATACATGGTAACTATATTATTGTTCTTCACGATATATTGATTTTATATAGATTTTCTATTCTAAACCAAATATGTTACCAATAGGTACACGATACTAATAATATACCGATGTATGGATAAAAAGTTAATATAAAAGACTTCAAAGGAGCTATTATCTCGTTTCAAAGCTCAAAGACTTGTCTGCACAACCTTTAATCATTAGGTAAAGCATTTTATAGCAGTATAAACTTTGTACAGTTCTTAGATGTTATATGTATCGAAGTTCTTAGGCTATTTTTTTTTTGATACATGCATATTAAATGACCTTGAAATACGTAATCATACAGTTGTTCTAATATTTCACGTTATTTGATTTTTGGAACTTTTAATATGGCTTAACTTGTTAGTCAAGTGGGCTAATTTGTATTTACACAATTGCATACATACAGACAAGTATATAATTTGAAAGTACAAACTGTTCAATCTATAGAGATTTTAAACCAAAATAAGACCCCTGAATTCCTCTCCATCATAATATCAATTGGCTGATAATCTAAAGCAGCAGATATACAATCTACAAGTGCGTCATATCATACGTAGGAGCTTAAAAACCTGAACGGAGCACGTAATGTCTACGTGGTCGGTTTTTTGCCTGAAAGCGTTTGAGGCCAATGAGTTTGTACTTTCAAATTATATTTTTCGGTAAAGTGCTAAGGTGGGCATGTAAAAATATATGATATACTAGCGGTCCGCCCCGGCTTCGCCCGTGGTACATATTTAAGTTTTCTCTACATAAGAACCATCCTCGTACTTCAAGGAATATAATAAAAAAAGAATTATCGAAATCGGTTCAGCCGTTCACACGTGATGCCGTGACAACGCGAAACGGGTGCGGACCCGCCGCCTTTTTATAGCTCCCGCCGCGAAGCGCGTCGAACGCGGCAACTGATACACAAAAATAATCCTTATGGCTGCATGATTCTGTATTCACGCGCGATGACTTATAGCGTATTTCATGTATAACTTTGGTGTTTCTACACCGATTTACATGATTATTTTTTTATTATATTATTTTTTTATCTTTTTTAGGGTTCCGTACCTCAAAAGGAAAAAAACGGAACCCTTATAGTATCACTTTGTTGTCCGTCTGTCCGTCCGTCCGTCCGTCCGTCCGTCCGTCCGTCTGTCAAGACCCTTTTTCTCAGGAACGCGTAGAGGTATGAAGCTGAAATTTATATCAATTACTCAGGTCTACTGTCCCTTGAAGCTGTGAAAAAATCAAACTTCTAAGCCAACGCAATCAAAAGATACAGCCGTTTATGCCGCAAATTTTCGACACTTGCAAGGGAATCAAAACCTACAGGGTGCTTCCCGTGAACTCAGAATCTTGAAATTTGGTACGAAGCAACGTCTTATAGCATAGATAAAGGAAAAATTACGAAAACCATAAATTTTTAGTTACATCACATAATATATTTTTTTTTAATAATTTTAAACTTACTACCCATTTCCTCATAAACGCGTAGAGGTATTAAATTGAAATTCATACCAAATACTCAGGTCTATAATACCTTTAAGATGTAACAAAATCAAACTTCTATGTCAACGCAATCAAAAGAAACAGCAATTTAAGCTGCATATTTTGAAACTCGCAAGTACTCGCAAGGGAATCAAAACCTAAAGGGTACTTCCAGTCGACCTAGAGTCTTGAAATTTGGCATGAAGCAACGTTTTATAGCACACATAAAGGAAAAATTCCGAAAACCTTAAATTTTTAGTTACATTACAAAATATATATTTATTTTTTAATAAATATAAACTTATTACCTACTTTTTTCCTCATGAACGCGTAGAGCTATCAAGTTGAAATTCATATCAAATACTTAGAAAATAAATTGCAGAATAAATTGTAGAAAATAAATTGCAGGTTTGTACGGAACCCTCGGTGCGCGAGTCCGACTCGCACTTGGCCGGTTTTTTTTAATTAGGGATGAGTGAGAGTGTTGTAAACGTAAGAGTAGACAAATATAATCAGAAAGCTCCGAATTGCTAAGCTATTGAAGTTTCACGTGTTATTGTGAGTCAATTTTAAAAGATAGACATATGCTGTCTAGGAATTTATTTTTATATAATAATAATAATTTAAGAACATTTTTGTCGTACATGATTTCTATGTAGCTTTAACCATTAAGGCTGCACACGCGACGGAAGCTTAAAAAATGGAGTAACTTCTCCCGTTTTCCCAATATTTCCCTTCACTGCTCTGCTCATATTGATCGTAGCGTAATAAAAAGTATACTATAACCTGCCCAGGAGTATGAAGAATAATTGTGCCAAATTTCGTTAAAATCCGTCGTGTAGTTTTTGTTTCTATAACGAATATACAGACAGACAGACAGACAGACAGACAGACAGACAGACAAAAATTTTACTAATTGCATTTTTGGCATCAGTAGCGATCCCTTATCACCCCTCCATAGTTTTTTTTTAAATATATTTCATGTACAGAATTGGCCTCTCTACAGATTTATTATAAGTATAGATAGCCTATAGCGTTCCTCGATGAATGAGCTATCTAACACCGAAAGAATTTTTCAAATCGGACCAGTAGTTCCTGAGATTAGCGCGTTCAAACAAACAAACAAACTCGTGAGATTTATAATATTATAGTATAGATAAGTTTTGAGGCGGTAAGATTCCGATACGACTCCTTCCCCATAGGTATCTATGTGAGAGTTCTCTACATAGAAAAGGCAAAAGATGTTTGATAGATTGCTATTACACATCCAACTATATATGTATAACCGTGTACACGACTGATTGGATAAAGATAGAATTTTGCGTTTTGGTTTGGTACATAGCCTTAACCGAACCTTATTCTAGTGATAATACTATAGATTGTTTTCCAACTTGGTTATTTAAAAGCTTTCGAAGAAAACTGTTCACTATCATTTCAACTTATTTTTCGTTGTACATTGAGTTAAATGGGGTAGATTCTATGAAATTTAATATGTTTATTTTTGTTAAAGGAAATGATGGCGCTCGTTGCGAATTCTGAGATATACTTCCATTATAAATAGTAAAAAATACATAATATAGTGTATAAAAGAAACACTTGAATGAATACATGAATAGTATCATTATTATTTTCTTGGTATATATATTATTATTATACCACTAGTGTCAGTATCGCTCTGATGAATTATACAATAAATTTATATTTTTGATTATTGAAAAAATATTTAATGTTATATAGTAGGATTGACATTTAAAAGCCTGTTCAATTTACTGCACTTTTGTAATTTAAAGATACATGGTAAATTATCTTTTAAATAACATCTTATGTACGCAAGAGACGTCGATTTAAAAGTTTATTACTCACGATAAAACTATTAAAATATCTGCGTGAAAAACTGCCAGAAAAATATATCTTTATTTTTATTTACGCTTTTGGTTCACAGAGATAAGTGGAAGGATAATCTAGTTGAGCGTCACACGCCTAACAGCTTAGCCGTAATACAGTCTCCTGATTTTAGCTCACGATAATATATTGAAAGTGTGCTTTTTTATAGTTAATTTCGAATAATCACACTGAAAATAACGTGGTAAGTTAAATATTGTTTTCAAACACGTCTTATTGATTTATATTAGCGATAATAGTATAGTTCTCTTGTATGTACAATGTACAATGTTCCTTACCATCCTCCTCCAAAACAGCTCTACCGATCCACATGAAATTTTGTGGGCCCATTGGGTAGATCTGGAAATCTGCCATCATCTATTTTTCATACTCCTAAGTTATAAGAGTAAGGTAGAAAATGGGAACGTTTGTTAGGACAGCTAGTTAGCGATATAAAATTATTTTTATGGACAAGAAAAATCTCGAGAAGAATTCGACTTTTTAATACGAGAATATTTATTCAAAATATAACAGAGTTAAGAAACGTTAAAGTTTTCCTTGTTAATTATAACTTTCTGTCAACCAAATAAAGAAAACCACGACAATACGACTTAATCATAATAAACATAATTCTAACGTCTCTAGCAATTAACACACCTCGAACGCCTGGAGGAAAGAGGAAGAATCAGAGATTGTTAGCCCAAGGGCGTAATTTAATCTGCTCCCTGCGTCTTTGCTATGTGTATTACAGGACCCGAAACGATCACACTTGGCCAGCGTGGTGAAGTATGGCCCAAATCTTCATATTAT
>CAJQZM010013036.1:0-12125 GCA_907164665.1 Colias nastes | reverse complement strand
GATTGACTTGCGTATTGTTCTGCACGATTATTTAGAAAAAAAATGACCGATTGCAGGTTTTTAATGGAAAATGTTGGAAAACTATTTGTTGATCTCACTAATGTAAAACTCTTTGTTGATTTTATGTAAAACTATTTGTTGATCTCACTGCAGGCTGCTGTTGTAATTTTTATTACATAAACGTAATAGGTACCAACATTATTTTTTTTAATGTTATTACCTAATATTATTACATATTAATTGTTTACCTATGAAAAAATGTGATTAAAATTTAAGTACAACAATTTGATTTATTAAAAATATACCTATTTGAATATTAAGAAAAATTGTTGCATTTCCTTTGGGGCAGCCCTACACCAAACTCACTTTTGTATGGGAGTTTTAGAGAAACATGCACAACTTTGCCTAGCATTGTAAAAAAAATTTCTTGTGCTATTCAAGATTCAGTGAAGTCTGACGTGGAAAAGAACTTCATGGCAATATGGGTGTCAAATCCGTTACCAAAATACCTATTCATTTAAAAAGATATTATGACAGGCAATGTTGTAGTTTTTACCTCAACTTTGCCTACGTTTTCAAAGCAATTTTTTGGTGCTTTATAGGTGTTTTTTTTACTAGTAGCAAATGTATTCCTATAGCTTAAAGTCCAATATTGGACAGTGACTGAAAAAACATACGACTTTCTTAACGATTAAAGATTTATCGAAGAAAAACGTCAAAATCCGTGCAAAGTTGCAGCATTTTACGGTAGTTAATTAATTAATCTTTTTTAATTAATGCATAATTACAACGCACGCTGTAAAGTGATCGAATCATCGAGATATATATTATTCATATCAAGAATTAATCGCATTGAAAATCCAATAAAATGTCTTTAAATTTTATAGGACCTCTTTATAGCCCGGTCAAAATAAGCATGAAAATAGTATTGAAATAAGGATAATTCCGACAAAGCCAAATTTTGGTGAGGAGCTGGAGTGTACCATAACAAATAAAAATTGAAAAGTCCCCACTTATCCCATGTGTGCTTCAAAAGTTATTCGGGGTCAAAGGTCAAACTTTCAGATTTTTTTAGTTTTTCTCGAAAACTGTTAATTTTATATAAAAAGACCTCAGATGAAAGTTCTAGATCTTATAATTTTCTACAAAAATGGTCTCTATGATTTTTTTCGCAAGAGTTACCATTCCTGAGATAACGCGATTTGAAGAGACACGTTATATATCTTACTAGCTGTGCCGCACGGTTTCACCCGCGTGGCTCTGCTCCTGTTGGTCTTAGCGTTAGCGTGATAATATATAGCCTATAGCCTTCCTCGATAAATGGGCTATCTAACACCGAAAGAATTTTTTTAATCGGACCGGTAGTTCCCGAGATTAGCGCGTTCAAACAAACATACTAACAAACAAACTCTTCAGCTTTATAATATTAGTATAGATTGAACGGTCAAGTTTATCACAAGTATTAGGTTCAAGAACTCAAAAATCAGTAACTACACTTGGATTGCAGAAAATTATACACCCAGAAAATTTCAATCGCTGCAGTAAAAAGTGACACGTGAGGAGGAACAGGTTAGAACTAAAATATAAGTCAACCTCGTACTAGAACAAGATGTAAGTGAATCAAGGTTATGGTTTGAAAATACTCTTTATTTTGTGGCAATTAAGTATGTGAAATAAAGAAAAACTGAAGAAAGCTCAGCATCTTAGAAAATAACGTAACCCCACTAAAATTCAAAGATTCCCTGTTAAAATTATCTAAAGATCGTTCTGATAATGTTTCAAAGGCTTGCTGATGCTTGATTTCAGTATAATTAACTATTTCTTAAACCTAATACTGGTGGTAAGGGAACGTACCCATACCTCGTAACCCGTTTAGGTGGGGAGGGGTCTTTAAAATAATACGATCAGTCACGAGAGGAAGGGGGGTGACAAATTTTTGTTACGTAGTCGATTTCGTCACTAGAAATTTCGGACTATAGTCGAATATGACTCGCAATTTTGCATGCTTCTCAAACTCACAGCTAGTGGCGCTGACGTATTACTATAAGCATGAAGCAGTCTTATGTGATAGACGGTGTATTAATAAACACAAATTTGACTCAAATTATTTTTTTTTTGTTACACTTTCTTCTTCTGAAATGACTGAAAATCATACTTGTCACTACTACGTAAAAAACTTGAAGGGGGAGGGGGGGTCTTTGGGTTCCAACAAGTGGTTACCGAGGGGAGGTATGAGTCGAAAAATCTTAAAAACTAGGCTACGTAGTATGGGAACGTTCCCTAAAATTAGCCGTCACCAAAATGTATAATGTATCTCTTCAAATCGCGATATCTCAGAAATAGTAACTCTTGGGAAAAAAATCATAGAGACCTTTTTTGTGGAGAATTAATAGATCTATAATTTTGGTCTGAGGTCTTTTTTTATAAAATTTACGGTTTTCGAGAAAAATCCAAAAAACCTCAAATTTTGACCTTTGACCCCGAATAACTTTTGAAGCACACATGGGATAAGTGGGAACTTTTCAATTTTTATTTGTTATGGTACACTCCAGCTCCCCACCAAAATTTGGCTTTGTCGGAATTATCCTTATTACAAATGCTTAATTTGACCGGATTATTATATGTTCTGTGGTAATTTCGATAATGATAAGAGCGTTACGACATTGAATATTGGACTCAAATATAATATAAGAAATAAAAACTTCCGGTAAATTACACACGTACATTTAGTATTAGTTCCTAGAAATGACAAATTTTTAAAGAATAGAAAATCTTCGATCACGGATCAGGCTGGATTCGAACCCGCGTTTTTCTGCCATTCCGGGGCGACGCCTGACTTCTCGGCCACCCGTGATCTCGCCTGAGCAATCAAATTTCTTCTACTCTTTTCCGTTTTATGTAGCTAGATATTCTTTAAGAAATTTGCATGCTATAAAAATAAATTTTAAACTAGTAACATAGATGGTTAGTACATTTAGTACCTACATACTACAACATTGCTATGTCCTTATACGTCTTAATGCTCACATTAACTCCAGCCTACGCAATAGTTTTGGCTGAAAATAAGTAGACACGTTGTGTCTAGACAGAATGCGTTCTAGACAAAGTGGTAATGGACTAATAAGCTGATTATATACTATTATATGTCTTCTAGGTCGCGATGCTACAGGGTCGAATGGTTAACAGTAGTGTTGCCAGATCTTGTAGATCAAATCTTCTATACTAATACATATTATAAAGCTGAAGAATTTGTTTGTTTGTTTGAACGCACTAATCTCAGGAACTACTGGTCCAATTTGAAAAATTCTTTCGGTGTTAGATAGCCCATTATCGAGGAAGGCTATATATTATCATCACGCTAAGACCAACAGCCAACAGGATCGGAGCAATGCGGGTGAAACTGCGGGGCACAGTACACACACTAGTATATGTATGCTGTACAGTTGTACACACATGTATGCACACTAGTATCATATATTTGTGGTCACATTGGAAAGAGGATTAACTTATGCATTTCAGATAAGGTCCATAAAAATCAAAATCCGGAAAATTTGTATTAAAATCGATCCAACGAAAAGTAAGTTGGCGTCGCTTTTCATGGCTGAAAATAATGTTAGTTTAGGACTAAAATCGCTAAGAAAATAATGGCGAATGTTGGAAAATAAATATTTAATCACTACATTAATTTAATCGAAGAACATTTACATATCATGGATTAAGTGTATGGATATTAATTATTATTATAATTTTTACAGTAGAAATACATACCTAATATTATGATTACATGAAATGCTACAAATTTTGGAGATTATTTTGTGACGAAATAAATAGATAATATCACTCTTATATCACTTATGATTAGATAGCTAATATTAGGACTATGTAGTTATTATGCAATTATTTTTATACTACTTATTTCATTTTGGGTCCGTGGATACTGGATAGATATAGGTAGATCTAGTGTTCTGTGGGTAGGATATAGAAACTATTTAGTTCTGGTAAACAAACTTTTTTTATGCCATGATCCTTTTACAATTTTGGAAATACATGGTCAAATGGTTTGGAGTTATATCAAGTATACAATTTTCTATTAGGTTATTATTTAGAATGAAAGAACAGAGGAAAGGGTAGGAATCAAAACAAGAAGTGCGAAGTAATGTAGCTAAAATGATCTAACAAATTACGTTTTTGTAGTTGTTTTATTTATTGCTTCTTTATCGGGGTTGGAAAAAAATTTAGTGTAACATTTTTTCGTTACGCGTGACATTTTTCCGTTACGCGCCATCTTTTTCTTATCTCTTATTATATTGTTCAGTGGCGCATAATTTTCTTCTTCGACGTTGTATACAGCAGCCTGCAAATTAAATACAAAATTTGCAACAAACATTTGTAATTATCACAGTACATAGTAATACATACAGTTACTTTTACTCAGTTTGATAGAATAGAATCTTAACAAGATGCAAATTTTATGAGAAAACAGGAAGTTTATGTAAAATACTAAGGTCAAGACTAAAGTGCATTTTAACAAACCAAACCGATTTACATTCGTTTGAATTTTCCTTCCTCTTAAATGTATAAAATCTGCACGGATTTCCTCACGTTCTTTGAGGAATAAGATGTTACTTTTTTGAGATATCAGGAAAATATTCATTATAAGTAAGTACATAGTTAAGTAGACCGTACTTTTATATTTTAAGCACGTATGCAGTATCGACAATATGAAAAAAATAATAAAAAAACAAGGTAAGTAAATAAATAGGTAAAACATACTTAAATTTATTTTATAAAATCACTTTTCATTGCAAATATGATATACTTAAATACTTTTTTATTAGTTTTAATTATAATTAAGAAATAATTGAAGTATAGTTTATTTATTGAAAAAATAAACAGATTTATCATTTATTAGTTCTTAGTTCGTAACAATGTTATCAAACAAAAATATTATTAGTTATCATTGAGGTATTATTACTAGAGTGGGCACCACGAACAAAATCTGTGCGACAAGCGCGGCGGCGCGGGGCGGCTAGTGAGTCATACACTTTGTAGATATTCTGCCTCTTAAATAATATTGTAATACTGTGCTCTTATTTATACTTATAAATTAAAACCAATCAATGTAACAAATAAATATTGTTCATCTTATTAAAAAAATATGAATAAACTTATCAATTAAAACCAATCAATGTAACAAGTAAAAATTGAGTTTGAGACGATTGACTCTAACTCGTGTTAAAAAAAGTGTAGTAGCGATGTCCTCTCTACGTAGTACATGTAAGTAACTCAATGTTAGTTATTTATTTAGACTATTGTCTTTATGATAAAGATGAACGTTTTGAAATTGCGCGTGCTCAAGTGTAGAAATTTTATATTGTACTGTACCTATTAACAATAAATCTATTTGTAATTTTCAAATAATAGTAAATTATAGCTCTTTCAATTTAATAGAATAGCATTTGGTCCAACACATAGGTCATTTGTTTCGCCTTTTTATTATTCTGCAGTCTATGCCCCATGGTGTTACTGCCCAGTTAGGGGAAAAGAATTTAGTCCCCTTTTTATAGTCTCTATACATAATGTTCTTGTAGAGAATTTGCGTCAACAGCTGTGTCGACTAGGGATACGCGTTGAGAAGAAATACCAAGTTTGTTTTCACTGAGACAAGCAATTACGTTGTATTACATATTGGTCCATGGTATTACGATATGAAGGAGAAGGACACATACTACAGATAATGAAGGAAATATTGTAATAAGCATTTAATTTTTACGCAAGTGGTATATATGTCGTGGCCATATCGTAGATTTGCTCATTTCATGATATGATCGATCATTTCACGAAATGGTCGCATTTCATGAAATGGCCAACATAGTTTGATCAGATCGTTAAATCGTCAACGTTTCACGATTTGGCCATCCACATTTGGCGAGATCGTATAAAATATAAAGAGTCCATAAAATATTAAAAAAATTCAGAATATTCTAAAAACTTGTTTAATGTCATTTAAGTTCACTTAAGTACACAAGCGGCACTCCGCGGCAGCGGCCGGCGAATGCCAGAAGCGAATCGTTTTTGCAATAAAAAACAGTTAGGTTAGGTTAGGTTAGACTTTGATAAACAACGCACGAGCCGAGCGAGCAAAGCGAGCGTGCCGCGGCAGCGGCCGGCGAGTGCCAGAAGCGGATCGCTTTTTAAAAAACAAACAATTATAATACTATAGTAGGATATATAAATATATATCCTAAAAGAAAAAATGCGTCTTAAATTATTTTATTTAAGACGCATTTTTTCTTCAATACGTATAAGATATCCACATTTTCCATAGTACTACTCGAACCGTCGTAAATTCTTTGCTATGACTTTCTTCATATTGTTATTAAACGAATTATGAAGTTTTTAACTGCGAATAATTAAATTTTCGCCAGCGGCCGCCATCTTATCACATAAACACAGAGCTTGCAGCGCCTCTACCAATGATTAATGTAACTATTTTACGATATGATCAAATAATTTTGATCATTTCATGAAAAAACGGCGCGTTTAGTTGGCCATATCGTGAAACGATTTCTTATCATTGATCTGCTCAAGCCACATCATGATGTGGCCAAACTAAATTGGCCATTTCACGAAATGCGACCATTTCGTGAAATGGCCAATCATTTCATGAAATGAGCAAATTTACGATATGGCCACGACATATACATAATATGATACACTATCTATAGAAACGATAAACGTTCCTTTTGGTATTTTGGAATATTTTTTTTACATACTTATACGAAATTTACCAAAATTTATTCGTAAAGATCAACGCATCTTTCCCAATGAATAGGTACAACAAAGGTACAACACTTATAAATTCATGTCCTGTTGATTACTTTTTGATGACAAATTGAACGGTGAATAATTGCTTCGTCTCTATTATCTATGTATAATGTATATCTATGTGTAGGCATGTAGGTGAGACCTTTTTTAAGTACATAGGTAGTCACGCGTCGCGTCGTCGTAACAAAAAATAATAACATTATTTATAGTGAGCCACATTAAGTTGATTGACCTTGCATCAATTTCATGTTTTTGTCTTTTTTCATGGTTATCCTTATGATCTGCAGCGATCTCTTTTCATCGTGGAAAATAGGATCTGCTTAATATATAATATTAAATACAACTACTATTACTGTAATTACTGATTGAAAACAAAAACTGTATCAGATTTGGAACGATACTATAATTATTATAGTCTAGTGACTAGTCTATTTATCATACAGGCTATGTTTAAACTTAACGGTCAAAATTGAACCACCCAAAAGTGAAGAAGTACCATAGATGTTAATGGATGACGATTGACGAATGATTTGTTTGTTATCAGCCAATACCTTCTTTTCTCTGAATTCTCTGATGTATGTATCTAAAGTGTTTATTATCATTATTACATTACGCAATAAAACCACACATAAAATTATTTCAGGAGCATGTAGTCAGCAGTTAAGAATCAGATAAGACTTAATCTAAACATTAAGAACAAGTTAATACTGGTAATAAGCTGAAACCCTGAATTGATAAGAGATAATTTCATCACTTTTGTGGTAAATTTATGAAATGTAGCATGTTATGTACAATAAATGTAAATAGATTATGTTTTACGCCGCAGGTAGTCTTATAAGTTATAACATTACGATCGGTACCTATAAAAATGGCTAAAATAATTTTCTTCTTTTTTTCTTCTAATAAAGAAACAAGTTTATAAAATAATATGAAACAAGGAATATAAAAGAGAAGAGATTTATTGGATGCTAAGAAAAAAATGTTTGTGTAATGTATATATAGGTATTATCTATGCTAAACATATAAAAATTGAATTTATCAAAATAGCGTATTCTAATGAGTGAATTAAATATTCGCTGCATGAGCATGACGCAAGGAAGCCCACGTCAAAACAAAATGCAGTGTAACAAACAACCTTTTCCTTATACAGGTGACGTAAGGACAGTCTATTCATCCTACTAATATTATAAATGCGAAAGTTTGTGAGGATGTGTGTGTGTGTGTGTGTGTGTTTGTTAATCTTTCACGCAAATACTACTGAACCGATTACAATGAAATTTAGCACACATATAGAGGGTAACTTGGATTAACATATAGGATAGGTTTTATCCCGGAAATCCCACGGGAACGGGAACTATGCGGGTTTTTCTTTGAAAACGCGGGTGAAGCCGCGGGCGGAAATCTCGTTTATATAATATATCGAAGACTGTTCACAATGTTTTCGGGGTTCCGTCGACAAACGGTAAATATAGATTTAATGAATTATGGAGTCCTATCGTCATTAACAAAATAATGAGTATCTAGGTAAGTATGATTATGAAAATATATTCCCATGAAACATTACGGTAGGTAAGTTTTTAGTAGAGATACGCAGGAGCAAGTAGGTAATATTAGCTACGATCTGCTACCACAATTGCTGCGCAGTTTTGTGCCCGGGGACGAAAACGAATAAAATAAAGTATATACCTTATGTGTTTTTCTGATAAGAATATAATATTGTATTTAACTAAAGTTTTCATCCAAATCCGTCCAGTAGTTTTTTCGTGATAGAGTCACAAACAACCATCCATACTCACAAGGTGATGTAGTTGTGTAATATTTATATTCATTATTCTAAAAAAGATGTACTTAACTAGGTAATAATAAAAACAGGCAGAGCCTCAAATTATATGCAGAGACGTGTCACATGCGATCATAAAGCTTGAGTAGAGACACCGAAGGCGTAAATGAAATCAAATCGAATGTAATAAATGAATCATGAATAGGTCACAATAGGTTTTTAACATTAGTGACATAGAATATAAAAAATAAAAATTAGATATCATATTAATTATTCCTATAGTAGTTAGTTAGTTTTTCTGTAACTAAATAAATTAGGGATATTTAAATATTAGTTAACATCTTTAAATATAATATACTAAGATTAATATTTATATGAGATATATGTTAGTAGGTATATATCATTGGAAAATCGCTTTCTACGCGTCTGTCACAAGGCGCTCAATAAAAAGTTAGTAATTACAACACATAATAATATAATACTACTAGCGGTCCGCCCCGGCTTCGCCCGTGGTACCTACATGTTTAAACTATCCTATCTCTCAAGTTGGATCGAACTACACATGGTGTTCGTATTTTATTATAATCGGTTAAGTGGTTTAGGAGTCCATTGAGGACAAACATTGTGACACGAGATTTATATATACTAAGATATTATATTTTATGGAAATAAAAAAAATGTACTATAATTAGTAGACACTAATATAATACAAATCAATATAACGGAACAATTTATAAGGACTTCCTAGTACTGATGAATACTGAATACCAACACCATAGCCAACACTTAACAGACTATTTTTGGCATCATTAAATACCTACAATTAACATTGAAATGAACGTTTTATCGGTCATGGAGTTTTATAGTTTATTTATTTAATATTTACAGTAGCTTAATTACGTTTGTTTTATATTTAAATTGTCTGAATAGTAACAGTTAGTTTAACATTCATTGCTACAGTTTATTTGAAATAATTATCTTTGTGAGAAATGGATACAAGGTCTTTGTGAGTCAAGTTAGTAAGTGGTTGTTACCGTTATTAATTTTATAAATTAAATAATTTGTGATAAATTTCTTTCAAACTATTATAATTATAAATTATGGAGTACTAGCTTTCCACCCGCGGCATCGCCCGCGCAGTCAAAGAAAAACCCGCATAGTTCCCGTTCCCGTAAAACCTATCCTATGTCCCGGGATAAAAAATAGCCTATGTCCTTTCTCGGGTATCAAAATATCTCTATACCAAATTTCATGCAAATTGGTTCAGTAGTTAAGGCGTGATTGAGTAACAGACATACAGACAGAGTTACTTTTGCATTAATTATAATATAAGTATGGATATGTCATTGTGCAGGATTTGAACCCGCGTCTCTTCGTACAATGGTTTTATTTCAATATATTTATAAGCATTTTTTGCTATAAAAAAGAAATACACATACCAATTTCCTGAAATCTCTAAGGAAAAATTAACTAAAACAAAACCTTGCTTGTGATCTTGGTGAAAACATATACTTAAACGAGAAGAACTTCCTTACATTGAAACTATAAATACCTAACTAACTTTCGGCGAACGAAACGAATTTAAAAAATAATCAAAGTGATGACTCATGGCATGCATAAATCATTGCACCTGCAAACACTGATAATATCCGCTAAAAATGTTGTTTGATCTACATTAAAGTACACTTGAGATGTTCTTGTGATAAGATTACGAGATGATAACGATGTTTCACTGTAAAAGATTCGCTTGACCTTACTTACAAGAGGTAAAATCGTGTGTTTCATTGGTCAAGTTTTTAGTCTAAATATATTTTACAAGGACTTTGAAAGATCATCGTCTGGTGACGTAGTTTGTAAAGTTATATTATTAAATAGAATGGCCAAATGTTACTATCACTTCTTCAAATTTAGTAAATTTAATAGTCTTACAAATGGATCTTAATCAAAATAATGATAAAAAAAGAATTTAGAGGTACGTAATTTTTGTTATCAGGAAGAGTGCCTACTCTTCCTGATAACAAAAAGGCAGGCTAGGCACGTGGCAAAATGTTGGTGACTCAGGCGGATGAACTAACAAAGGATTGGTGAATATTTAACTTTGTGATACTTACAGAACATAATACATACTAGCTTTCCGCCCGCGGCTTCGCCCGCATTTTCAAAGAAAAACCAGCATAGTTCCCGTTCACGTGGGATTTCCGGGATAAAACTCTATGTGTTAATCCAAGTTACCCTCTATATGTTTGCTAAATTTCATTGTAATCGGTTCAGTAGTATTTGCGTGAAAGAGTAACAAACACATCCTCACAAACTTTCGCATTTATAATATTACTTAGTAGGATTTTACAGAAACGAAGTATGTGTTGTATCGTTGTTGGGAAATTACCAATGAAAATCGAAACTGTCAGTAGCCTAATCTCTATAACTTACGACCTATCATCAATTATACTCTGTTTGATTATTTTCTAAATCAAGTTGAATATCACTTTTCACGCCGATCTTCTGTGGGGGTATTGTAACTTATACCTTTCCCGGTGCAAACTAGCGCATAAGTGCTGAAGGGAATACCGCCTTAGATTCTACGCATAGAGTCTGGTCACCGTTGATAAGCACAGCATGAAACAAACCGAAAGAAATACTATCAAAATAAAATGTTTTGCAAACTCTTTTCTATTTATTTTCTCAGTATATGACCTATATCGTAATTTGCTTGATTCAAAGTAGATACAATTTTTCTAAAGGAATCTTGTAGGCGTATTAGATCAAAAATTTGTCACACCCAGTAGATAAGCAGTACCACGAGAATTAACTTTTATATAATTGTAGCAGCGGGGTTAAAAGGTCCATAAGGTTAATTGGAGTAATTTTAATATCTACATCCATGAAATAGGTCATACGTTAACATATGTTTGAAATAGCGACGCGACGCTGTTTGACTCATTATAATAATTATTTACACTCGTATATCATACATTTCTAGGCTTAAATTATTGAAGTTTATATATTCTATGTTTATTTGAAAATTCATCATGTTTATGAACCAGCTAAACGATTCTTGATAAAAGCAGATAAATATTATCGTAAACTTTTATGTCTCAAAAATAAAAATACGTTTCTCAGAATAGATACCATAGTCTAAATAAACTGCCAAATTTATTATTAGGAATTTAAAAGTAAAGGAAGGAATAGGTAGGTATACTTACCTTATCAATAGGCATAGAAATTAGAATCTCATACAATTTTACTTGAATAATAATATTAAGATATTATATTCCAACAAAGACTACTAATGTTATAAATGCCAAAGGTACTTAACTGTGTGCCTGTTACGCTTTCACGCGGAAATGATTGAGTTGATTTTGATCAAATTTGATGCACAGATAGAAAAGACGGCACAAAAACAGGGAGAAATAATATAAAATAATATATTATATTCCAACAAAGGCTACTAATGTTATAAATGCCAAAGGTAACTGTGTGCCTGTTACGCTTTCACGCGGAAATGATTGAGTTGATT
>CAJQZM010013033.1:0-10512 GCA_907164665.1 Colias nastes | reverse complement strand
TGCGTGTACAATATAACAATGCCTTCAGGATGCTTGTGGGGCTGCCGCGTTATTGTAGCGCTTCTGGTATGTTTGCCGATGCTAGAGTGGACGATTTTTATGCCATAATTCGCAAACGATGCGCTTCTCTCTTGCGCAGAACAGATACCAGCACCCACGGCATGTTGAGGGCATTGAGATGCTTGGTCGATGGGTGAGACTGCACACACAGGTCGGCTCTAGATAGGTAGTTATTAATGCGTGTTTTGTTCTGCGGCTGACTGACTGAAATGATTTTTATCAATTGTTATTTAATTAATTAGAAATAAATGTTTATTATATTTTAATTTATTGATTTTAAAATGGTAATTTTTCGATTTATATGTATCTAAATTTAATGTTTTTGGACATGATTTATCAATTATTAATTAATTAGAAATGAAGTATATTATATTTTAATTTTTGTATTATAATTTTTGACATTGTTATAATATGCATGTATTTTTGAGTTATTTTTGATTTTGTTAAATGATAATTTTTGATTCATATTATGTACCTAAATTTATTTTCTATGGACTTCATGTGTCTGCAAATAAATGATTATTATTATTAATAATATGGTACTCATCACATACAGTTGGCTTACAATAAACAGATATAAAGTTATTTAGTAATTAAAAAACGTAAATGAAAGTGCATTATAACTTGTGAACGAATTTAGCGGTTCACACCTTCCTGAGAATGTAACTTTAAAGAAAGCTGCTGTGTACAAAAATATTTAAAATCGGTTTAGTAATTTTAGAACATATCGATATACACAAAACAATATTTCCTGATAGGTATTATATAGTATAGTATTATATTAATTATCTGTGGTATAGGTATTTTATTATAGAAATGATATAAATAAAACAACTTTTAAACACAACCCTTTATTTCAAAACATGTTACCAAACAATAATAATTATTACGCTAACATTTACAAACTAGAAACTTACAAAATACATTTACGCAAACAGTTAATATTCTTCAGAATCATCATATTCATCGCTAGTGTCATCTTTTTTAATTAACGATCTACATTTTTGACAAAATACTCGTTTTTCTTGATAATTTTCACAAAAATTATTAGATGTTTGTGAATATTTGTCTGTAACGCTTATCATTTCTCCGTATAAAAATTTATATCTAGTAGCATTTGTATCGACTTCATCGCATAATTGTACACCATTAGATACTAATTTATCTTTATCAGCCGGAATAAACAAATGTTCTGTATTAGTACCCTCATTGATTGGGAAATCTATTTGAAATGATTCTGACTTAAAACTCGGTAAGTTTTCAATTATTGTAATACTATCATCACTATCATCTAATCTAATATTTTCTTGATAACTAATAACATTTGGATTACATCCAGGACAAATAGATTTTGAGGTGTGAGGTTCTGTAAAATCAACATTATTTTCAGTAGAAACTTTATTGTATTTTTTAGTATCTTTAAGAATACCGGTTTTCTTATTTACCGCTGGTTTGTATTGAACACGATTAGAATTACAATCTGTTATTGTATCTTCAAATCGAACGCGTGACTCTACTTTTTGTACTGCATTATTTTGTGTTTGCACTACGCTATCATACTGTTCATTAGTAATGCATGTGGAACATTTTGGCCTACTATCTTGTGCAAAATTCAGTTTCTCCACAAAGTTTTTAACCGTACATAGACATTCAGAATACGCAACGTCGTCTGAAATTTGAGTTTGCAAAAACTGTGTCATTTCTTTCTCTATTTCCTTTTCTCTAACTGCTTTATCGTTGTGAATTTTTGTTATTATGTTAACGTTTTTAGCTAGTACTGATATTATCTTAATTCTAGATATTTCGTCATCACTTTGTGTGCTGTTTTCAAGTGGTAAAGCTTTTAACCAAGTATCTAGCTTTTCTCTAAAAGTTATTTCACTTGCTTCATCATTAATAATATCCTCATTTAACTCAATTTTATCTAAAGTTTTAAATACTTTGTTGAATAAACTAAATCTATCCTCACTAATATGTGTTTTAATGTTATCGTTATTATTAAAAAGAACCTCTACTGTAGTAGTTAAGCGTTGTTTGTAAATGTATGCTTTGAATACGTCGTTGTCCTTAAATTTAGAATACATTACAAAATAATCACATAATCTCATTAACACCAGTTGATTTTGCTGTAAACTCAATTTAAATTCTTTACAAAATATATCTTGGAATGATCTTCTGAACAAGACGCCATTTTTAGTTTCTTGGATGCGTCTATACATATTATTTACATGTAATGATAAATTAGCCTTCCATATTCTTCGCATTTCTAACATATTTTCAAGTCCTGGAAGGTATTTGCTATTGGACAGAGATTCTTGAAATTGTTCTTCAAATAATGTTTTGAAATTTGAACCATCTGTTCCTGGATCAGATATGAGCCTGTAGTAAATCTTCCAAACATTATTTAGAACACTGTTTCTTATAACTTCCATCTTCTCTTCATCTACGCTAAATTCAAGCTCATAGCAATGTGTTTTTAAAATGTCACTATATTGATTATAGATACATTGAACAGGTTTATATTCTGTGGAATTTGCTTTATTTAAAAACACGCAAACATTGTAGTCCAATATACTTTTTAAGTTCCATGGATTGATGTTAATTTCTTCTGGGTCTGTTTGGTGAGATACATCTTTAAAGACCTTTCTTTTAAAATTATTTGCACATGCACTAATAAATGGTATATTATTATCAGTATAGTTCATAAAGGTTAAAGATTTTGCACGATTAGAAATACTATTATTAGAATTGGGAACATGCATTTTATCTACTTTATTATTGTCTATAATAATTCCTGTAGGAACACCGCAAATTACATTTCTCAGATACTCCGAGTTTTTCCTAAGTAGAACATTTTTGTCAAATCTTTTTTCTCTACGATACAATTCTTCACTTCTAGCGACTTTAAGCTTGAAGCGATTTTGAAACGAAATTATTTTATTCAGTAAAGTATTCACATTTTTCATTATACCCGTGTCACTTTCACCTATTACTTTGTTTATCCAAATAATAATCAGGTATTTGAGAAACTCCATTTCACTTTCATAAGATATTCGATTAGGGTAACATTGTAGAAACTTATACCTCGCTACAATAGAACTGGATAAATCTTTAGCAGCAATTGTAACAAAATCTTTTTCCTGTAGCACTTGACTATTAAAACTTTCTAACCATTCTACGATTTGGTCAGTTAATAGTTTTTTATACGCATTAACGTCTTCTATATAATCTGTTCTTGCGTTATCTTCTGCTTTAATGTTAGTTTCAGAATTACACGCATTCATTATAACTTTAATCCAATCAGATTTATTATTATCTACAAGAAATCCATCAAATACAAATTCTAAGTAACTCATGATTGTATTTGTATACTTATTCACTTGCCACTTATTTAATTGAACTACGTTTCTTAAAAGGTCAAAAATTTGTACTTTTAGGTGACCTTTTTGGAGTCTACCATGTGTTAATTTTGTTGAAATTATATTGAGTAAATTTAGTTTGATATAATTTATTTGCGCTTGATCAATAGGTAGTTTACATATATGAAAAATTTCTTCTATCTTTCTGGAAATAAAACTTTTTAAATCTAGTTCACTGTTATAATACTGCTTTTCTTGCAATAGTGATGCATAATGTGTTGTTGTCTGTGTTAAACATTCATCATCAGCATCTATAAGATTTTTAATCAATTTATTTACATGCTTATTTAAAATTATTTTGTTTTCGTTAAAATTAATGTCAATTGGTATATTTGATAAGACATTATGTATGATATTTTTCAAGTGACTCAATTTTATATTGAATTTATTCATTTCTGAAAGTAGCATATTTGTTGCCTGATTTGTTATATAATTTATATCTGTAGGTTTTCCGAAGTGGTTTGCTTCTTTTAAAGGCAATTCCATAATCCAGTTTTTAATTATAGATTTAAAGTGTTCTATTTTTGACCTATGAGACGATGTACTAACATGTAAAACATTAAGGTTCCTTTTCTCATAACAATTAACTCTGATATTTTTAATAGCTCCTATAATATAATCAACTAGAAAGTTCTTATCATCTTGTATATAATAATGATCTATAGTATACAAGAAACGTTCTATATCTCGTCGCAAATTAATTTCTCCATTAGGATTATTCAATTTTTTCACTATTTTCAATAGCCTTTTATTCCAAATTTTTCGTTTATGCTCATTGTGAAATATGTCGTCGATCCATTTTAACATTGCGTCTCGCCTGTCTAGTTTTGATTGGTCTTTTAATGTTCTTTGGGATATACATGTTCTTGGATCGAATCTTTGAGATACACCTCTTTTAACATCAATATAACTAACACTTGATTTGACATTTTCTAATGGCGTATCATTCTGAAGCCGGCCATATAGTTGATAAAATATTATCTGTAACAGAAAAAATCTAAAATCATCGTTGAGTATAAAATGCCATTCAAAAAGCATATAATTTCTAAAGCTTACATTTTTACGACACACATTTTCAGCGGTGGAGTCGTTAATGGATATTTCAGCTGTAAATAAAAACACATATTAAATCTCTGTGCAAATATAGTAACTGATTTGATTATCACTACAGATAAAATAGGAAAAGAATAAGACAAAAATATTGGTGGTTATAGTTTTATTGCTTCAATATATGAGGAAACACATCACATTGGCCAAAACATATCACAAAACTTTTTCACAACACTAAATATTTATTTGTATTAGGTTTCACTTTTCATAATTCGGACCATTTAATATATTATGTACACAATTTTATAAAAAGCACGGACATGTAAACATAAGTGGAAGACAAGAAGGCATATCCGCGTCTAAACCATCGCAAGCAAATCGTCGTAATTGTTTCTTGCATCTTAAAAATCTTTCAATACATCTGCATCGAATTTCACTATCATCCGCATTGTCTACATCCAACAACTTCACAATATCATCTCCCAAGCAGAGAATTCTTTTTCTAGGTGTATTAGTAGCTATTGTTCTATAGTTTCTATCTTGACTAAAGTGTATATTGCTTACTTCCTCTTGAGCCTGTCCAGAAGTTTGACATTCCACTGATGTTCCTCTTATTGGATCATTCGGTGTCAATCTTGGAGTCGCGCTTAAATCGTCTCTATCTTTAAATATGATGCCTTTGGAGACAGCATGTTGACCTTTCTGATATCTAGCTGGTTGTGGGGTTGCTATGTGTAGTCCACTAGAACCTGCTTCTTGACTTAAACGCTCTTTATTTCCTAATTCACAATGTGGTTTACAGCATTCTGGAACTGCACCGCTCCTTTCACTGCTCATTTGCGCTCCTTGATCTACAGTATTGCGATCTATTTTCTTATTATAAGGTTTCGGTGTTGGTTTCAATGTTTTATATTGATCAGACGATTGTCTTTCTTTACGGGATTGTGAAAGAGAGTGACGTGGCGTTGATGGAGTGGATTGTTTTGAATCTTTACCGTTAGTCGACGTCACCGGGGGTATATTATAACCATCATGTTTATTTTTAACTGTTGAACTTAATGGTTGTCTTTCTGCAGTGCCTAAATTCAATCCATGTGCGTTGCCACCTATGATTTCTTTTTGATCTGTACCAAGCGATCGATCTGGTAAATTTTTAAAAGTGGAACTTATCGGTCTTCTACTAGAAAATCCCTGATAAGATATATCAGATGCATCGTGAGCTTTGCTTTCATCATGTATTGTTGGTAATGGTGCTTGTGTTTTGTCTCTATGTTCACTAAAAGAGGGACCTTGAATAAAGCTCGGTGGAGCAGGCGGTATGGAAACAAAACCTTCTTCTTTATCCTTAAATGCACTGGCAGGTTGTCTTCCAGAAAATTCTCTGTATGAAATCTGAGATTCATCATGGTCTTTAAATGCTGAACTTTTCGGTTGCTTTTGGTCGAAACCTTCATGACTATGATCGTCAGATGCATTTCCACGAAAACTTTCTTGATGACCAAACGACTGGTTAGGTTTACTTTTAAAAGTCGAACTTAAGGGTTGTCTACCAGAAAACCCTTGGTATGAAATATCAGATTCATCTCGATCTTTGAAAGTTGACTCTTTAGGTCTTCCCTGAGAGAGAGCTTCATAATTGATATCTGTTCCACTATGTTCGTTTCTAAGAGCAAGTGAATTTCTTATTTGGTTTTGTTCACTAGATGGAGTAATGGGATGAGGTTTTTCTATATAACTAGATGATAATGGTACGTTTGAGCGAAAATCATCGTATGATCTAGGTTCATTAAAAGCAACGCGTTTCGATTGATTCAGTTGATCTCTATTCTTTATTCTATTAACAAGCTGCTCTGCCATGAAGTCTTTATTGATGTTTTCACCTTGTAAAGGAGCTTTTTCAAAAAATTTTAGTATTTCATTTCTAATACTTCTTTCTCGTAGATCAGCAGGACTTACACTGTTTTCTAAATCACGTATTTTTTGTGTTAAGTTATCAAGTTTTCTTTTCCATTGTAATATTTCAATAGTGTCGTCTTCACTTAAAACTATTGGCAAATCTGTAAACCACTTTTCAATTTCAAATTCCAAAAGTATATTATTGGCTTCTTCTTTAATAGTGTCGTCACCAGGTAAAGGTACTTGATGCAAGGCGTTTAAAATATCTGTTATGTACATAGCATAGTTTATGTTCGCTTGATCTGAATGATTTTTCTTTATTTCATCAATGAGCTCTTTAATTTCTTTAAGTAATCTTTTTCTGTACACTTCTGATTTAAGTGGGTCTTCGTCTTTGTAGTTTGAATATAAAATAAATTGTTCCACAATCCTCATTATTTCTAATTCTTCTCGAGCTTTAGCATTATTGTCACTAGGTATATGCAGATCCTGTCTTTGCAAACTGTTATCAACATTTCTTATAAGTTCTCGTCTAAACGACCTCGCTAGTTCAGCTTTATTTTGCTCGATAGTATCTATCGTTCTTTTAATTAATTCTACTTTCAGTAAATGCTTCTTGGCTTGAAGTTCAGGCGTTTGTGGTAGACAATTTAATAAATCCTCTACTTCATCGTCTAATACATCCTCAAAATAAAACCTCTCTCTATATATAGATGGATCACATCGAATCTTTGTGAGTGCTTTCCAAATACCATTATGAATTCCCAATCTAGCTTTTTCGGCTAAAGCCTCTTCTTCAGGAGAAGATGTTCTTATAGGTATCTTCTGAACCCAATTTTTAACAAATTCCTCATATTCATCATTCAATCGTTCTGTGGATGATGATGCTGGTGGAACGAGATTTTCATCAGGGCAACACGCCCCGTGACTCTGATTTTGACTACATGTTGCTTTACCACAAGCTCTTGGTGGCGTGCACGCTGTTTTCAGAGTATTTACTGCGGAATTTTGAATAGTGTCATCTCGATTATTTGTCCCGCCTGTGAATTGTTCAATGGTTTTAACTTCATTCATATTTCCTATCCTGGGTTGACTATTTGGTATCGTTAGTATTGGAACGGGAATACTACGTATCCTTCTCATCAACTCTGGCGCGTGTTCTCCCGGTTGCAACGTGTCCTCGCCAGCAAGTTTATTTATCCATTTAAATATTTGGTATTTCAAATGTTCTAGCTCAGCTTCATCCGTTCCTCTGCTGCCTGGATTCATTTCCAAATATTTATGTCTATCGATGATATCTCCCGCTAAATCATTAACAACTACTTGTCTAAAACCTCTTTCATTGATTCTAGGTAAAAGCGTTTGAATCGATGTCAACCATTCATTGATTTGTTCACATAATTGTCTCGTGTATGTTTCCATTAGCGCATTTATGTCTGACTCGTTTATCGCACTAATACTATAATCATTTGCATTGGAATTTTTAGTTGTATATGGATTTTGTGATTGTATACTAGGAAGTACAACTAATGCTTCTCCTTTACTTTGCCTTGTAATATTCGAGTCATCTAAAAATGCCTCCCTTAGATGTTTGATTAAAATATGTACAAAATGCGAAGCTTGATGGTCCATGAAGCCATAATCTATTAAAATATTAACTAAATCATCTCCAAGCAGATCATTATTGGTTGTGTGTATGTTTTCCATAAAAAGCATAACTACATCGACTAATTCTTCTTCTAATTCAAGCAAGGAATGTCTACGATACACTAATCCATACTTTCTAATAAATGTAACGAGCTCATCGGAAATAAAAGTCCTAAGTTCATTTTCTGTCGGTGGAATATATCTATGCATTGTAAAATCATGAAAATTATTGACATTTATTATTCTTTTATTAACATTTGAATCACGACCAAGATTTTTAATTCTTTCTATGAGCACATCAGCTAATTTACCCAAATACACATCTCTATTCCCTTTTACATCCACAGGGAATTCATTTAAAAGGCCTATAATATCTTCCTTTATCTTATCTCTTCTATTTTGTTCTGGCAAATGGCAAGCAGTGTGTTTCAGTTTATGTAGCAAGTCATAAAACAAATATTCCTTTTCAATGGGTCTTCCAAAATAGTTCGCTGGTTTTAGAGGTATAATGCTAAGCCAATCTTGCAATATTTCTGCTAAATCGTCTTCATCGATTGTTTTACATAGATTTACTTCTGTATGAAACACATGAGCTTGTTCTGAATAAGGTTTGAAATCAAAACTATCCAAATCATCGAGAGAATCATTTTCGTGAATGCTAAAACTTGCACGTTTTGTGGGTGTTTTATTTTTATTCTTTGACACTTTACATACACATTTCGCTTTACGTAGACCTTTTAGTTTATCTATTTTCTGACCATCATTTACATTAGTTAAATTATTGTTTCTTTCCAATCTAATTTCTTCGTCAGATTTACTGCGTCTATTATTTCGTCTTTTACGTTTACGTAAATTATTAAAGCTTGATATAGTTTTCAGGTTCGTTTGTCTTGTTTGAATGGATTTAGAGGATGGTTCAAAATTGATAATATCTGTACTTCTGAACGATACTGCACCTGAACTTCGAGCCGCTGATGGTGGTGGTGTTATGGATATTGCTACCTGAAAAAAGCGAAATTATAGGGGAAAGAATTATAAAATAAAAATGTGTGCGTGTACTAGTGTACACACGTAAGAAATGAAACTTCTTTATGACCTTATTTTTCAAAAAATAATTTACTATATGCAACTTTACAGAAATACGTCGAATCACGCGTGGTAGGGATAAGAAAAAGATGGCGCGTAACGGAAAAATGTCACGCGTAACGAAAAAATGTTACACTAAATTTTTTTCTAACCCTGATAAAGAAGTTTCACTTCAATTATAATCATAGGAACCGTCAAATAATAGAATCGCACGTTAGTACGTCTGACGAACACTGTACAGAGTATGTATGTAATGTGAATACATATAATAATTATATTCCAGTCTATACAAATTTTCTTTAATAAATGAATTTAAATTTAAATTAGATTTTTTATAAACATAAAAGTTTTTCTATATGTTATGCTATGCTATTTATAAAATTGAATAAGGTACGATATGTTCATTTATTACAATAACTATTATACACAAGAATTATTTGACACTAGGTTTCCGCCCGCGGCTTCGCCCGCGCAGTTAAAGAAAAACCCGCATAGTTCCCGTTCCCGTGGGATTTCCGGGATTGCGTCATTTTCCCGGGATAAAAAGTAGCCTATGTCCTTTCTCGGGTATCAAAATATCTGCATACCAAATTTCAAGAAAATTGGTTCAGTAGTTTAGGCGTGATTGAGTAACAGACAGACAGACAGAGTTACTTTCGCATTTATAATATTAGTATGGAAGTATGGATTTACATACATTCCTCTGTGATGGCTTAGCTTTCGGTGACGTCACCATTTCTCTGGACACCATTTGCACCGCAGCTAAAAAAAATACAGAAAAGATAATAAGTATAAACTACAAATTTTTTCACATTTTTTTTATAATATACCTAGAGGTACAGTCCTTTTTTCAACGAAAAGTGAAGTTAATGCAAAAAGAGAATACAATATTGGAAAAAAAAATTAATTGTGTTCATTTTACCTTGTATTTCCATATTCACTGAGTTGCAACTCTGAAAACAGAAATAAATTGTAAATTAGAACTAGCAGTGAATATAGACTTACAAGAAACTATAAATGAAGTTAAAATAGACGTTTAGGATAATATCAATATTTTAAGAAAAAAAATAGTGTGTGACGAGTACACGTGCCAGAAGTGAAACTTCTTTGGCAAGATACCAAAATCGTCGCCTTACTCCATGACGTGACGGCATTGCCATGACGCGACGGTATTGCCTTGAAATTTTACTCTCAACGCGCCTTTTTAAATTAAAATGATACGATAGTCGAGATGATGAAGGAATACAGATTAAATAATAAACATAAATTATTACCTTTTGTGCGTGTGTTCGTCTCTCTGGTGATGAACTCTCGTGCCTTGGAAGTTTTTCTGGCTGATTATTGGCCTGTAAAT
>CAJQZM010013019.1:0-10432 GCA_907164665.1 Colias nastes | reverse complement strand
TACTAATAAAAGTAAGAAAATGAATTTTTAAAGTTCGTAATAATGTTCTGGAATCAATTTCAATAAAATTTAAAAATTAAAAATAATATCAAGTATTAAGATGACCTATAAAATGGAATGCGCTATGTTTACGTGAGCGTGATGTTGCCGCGAACAAAGTTACGACGTTAGATACCTAAATTTGAGTAACGCAGATCGGTGACAGCGTCCTTAAATATTTAAATAACATTTATATGAAGGAAAATGGAATAATATTTTTAACAAAATTGAATGATACCTAAATTAAAAATACCGATATTTTTTTTAGTTTTTTGATTCACCATAATAATTCTCATTCTTTTTATGTAAAATACCACAATATTATTACATTATAGCAATGAAGAAAATCCATGAGCTTCAGCTTACGGAGTACTAGTTGGTTACTCAGAATACATAATATTTTGACTTAACCAAACACCTATCTTTAAAAGCTTTTGAGGCAATGATGTTGATTCAAGACTCAATCACAGAATACATAATAGTAGCTAAACGCTACAGAACGGACACTCTCCGCCTCCCGCCAAAATTAAACTTACCTCACCCCCGCGCGATCAGACATACAATGGGCCATATTTTTCTGCAAGGACGATACGCAACGAAGATTGACAACATTAATCAAATTGACTTAAAGTAATTTTATTATTTTGGATTTGTGATTATCGTTTTTCGTAGAAAATGGTTAGATATTGTGCTGTTTACGGATGTATTTCATCAGAAAAACGCGAATTTTTTTTTTACGCTAGTCACAAATGTGCCAACCATAAAGCGTTAACACACACATTTGCAGTCTCTACAGTGTGACTGTCAAAACGATCATTTTGTATGGAGTGTCCGGGGTGTGACTCAATGTTCATGGCAAAATACCGTAATATACCTCTTTTTAGATCGCGTTTTAAACGTTTCAAAAGCAGATAAATTTTCGTTCTTTATAATTAATTATTTGGAACCTTATCCTATTTGTTAATCTAGAGTATTATAATAATTATGTATTAACCATAATTCATACAGGTCTAAATTTCATATTTTGGCATGTAAGAATAACAAACATGTATCCGTCTATTTATCCATCTTCTACGTCAGTTTTTAATAGAAGTACATATTATATTTAATTCATGCACACTTAATAAAAAAAGCTAACGCAAATATGAAGTGGTAGTAAATTTGATGGCATTTGATGGAATATCAGAAGCTGGCCATCACAGCCATTCACTTATTTTATGTCAAGTGTATCACTGTGTGGTTGAATATAAAAATATTCAATTACTGTAAAATTTCATATTCTAGACACCAATGCTTGTTAGACAATCATTTTTGGTTATAACCTGAAATTACAGAGTTTTAATAACAAAAATGTGTGCGTGTACTAGTGTACACACGTAAGAAGTGAAACTTCTTTATGACCTTATTTTTCAAAAAATAATTTACTATATGCAACTTTACAGAAATACGTCGAATCACGCGTGGTAGGGATAAGAAAAAGATGGCGCGTAACGGAAAAATGTCATGCGTAACGAAAAAATGTTACACTAAATTTTTTCCAACCCCGATAAAGAAGTTTCACTTAAATTATTTTCAAGAAGTCCTTTTTATACCAATTTTGAAACGGTTTTATAGTAGATAATGAACCAGAATATTGAATGTCATATTCTTAAGTGAAGCGTGTTTTTGCCTTTAATATTTTCATGGAATTTGATAAACTTCTTATATTATTAGAATCTCTACTGGACTTGCAACATTAAAGAGGTGGTACATAAGTAAATGATCCATTCCCAATCAGATTTATTACCCGTAACAAAAACAGAGATCAAAGTCGAATAAGTCATCCCGGATTGATTTATCTCCATCCTATAGCACCTATTCGGTATATTGGCCTAAATAATTTTATTC
The DNA here is from genome assembly GCA_907164665.1 of Colias nastes. Taxonomy (NCBI): domain Eukaryota; kingdom Metazoa; phylum Arthropoda; class Insecta; order Lepidoptera; family Pieridae; genus Colias; species Colias nastes. The sequence goes on along the minus strand of CAJQZM010013019.1, from coordinate 8,506 downwards.
TCCCAAAAGATTTGGATAAGACTTTCCTTCGAGTTGTGTTCAGCCAACGGAATTTATGGGTGTTTTTATTCGATATAAGTTCTGGCCGCAAGTTTATCTGGGTAATATTTTTATGGATATGTGGGTAGTTCGATATTACGTTATGATAACTTATTAAGATTATGTAAGGGACGCGTTTTGGGGGCATGTTTGTTTATATAAGTCGGGTTCGTGAAGATTTACATAAATATTATATTGGGTCATATTATAAATTATAAATTAATTAAAATTGTTTCGCATACGTATATTGACTTGTTGTTTTCATTCAGGGCAGATATAATTATAATCTAAATATAACTCAAAAATATTATGTATACTTAGTCAGTCGTGAATTATGCTTTAATATATGCAACTTACACGTATCGTTATATCAAAAATTACCATCAAACTGTTCCCATCCTTTCACTATAATGTCACAGTAAGATTTACTCTACCAATTTCGTTGGACTCTTAACCCTATCCGTGAATATTGGTGCCATCAATTTTATTCGGATTCTGTAGGTCGCCATTTTTATACGCCTGTTTCTTGCTTTATTTGACTTCGACGGGACGTTAAATTTTATGCGTTCAACTTCCTGTATGTGAGCTATATAGTTCTACCCCGGAGGCCGGGGTATGGGCCAAATGTGTGTCAATGTTAAACGGATTGATGACTTATGACCAAAAAGTTCAATCATAATGCTGAATAAAAAGCTCAAAATACTTTATTTTTTATTTTCATTATCAATTCTCAGTACTTCTTAAATAAATTGTTTAAAATGTGATTTTCATAAGCTGTTATCAATGGAGAATTAATTTATTATTATTTACACGAGTAACATTACTCTATCAGTTACGGAATTATTTTCTCTTTGAAAACAGAACGCAATGAGGTCGCCATTAAAGTATGTAAAATTAAGTGTACGTAGTAAAGTTGATTAAAAGGGTCCAACGGATAAATGTTGATTATTGTAATAAAAAATACTTTTAAAGAGTAATATATATAAGATTAGAAGCAAAACAACGGTAATAACTGGCTTTATTTCTCAATTAAAATCCAAATCTTTAATGTGTGTTTTCTTTTCCAACTTTTGAAGCATAATTAAATTCTTCCCCAGTTTCGAATCTAACACTTTTTTAATGAAATTATTGTTTACTCTTTATATTGTATTTGTTTTATTATCTCATCTCTGTCTCCGTTAAATCGATCCAATTAATGACAGTTTTTAAGGATACCATATAATTACATCTTGATTTGGTCGTATTACACTTACCAACCAATGTATATTTCCCGCGTGTCTACATATTATAAATGTATTGTCATTAAAGATGGAAAATTTGAACCGCGTTTCCTTATGAAGTGCTTTCAACAATACAGTTATCATCAAATGTATAGATATACAAACAATCACAAATTCGCGAATTTTAAACAATCAACCCTCAAGACCATTGTCTGAAAACATAATGGGAAATGATATACTTAACCGTTTATGAAAGATATCCCTGAATTGGTCCCATAAACAAAGTTCGCTATCTAACCCAATAATGGTTTTGTTGACAATAGAAGATTTAGCTGACTTGGAGTTTTCAAGACGCCATTTTGATTATCGTTCTAAAATGAAAGTTTGAAGTTATGACGGTTAATTGTCGAATTTCCTGAACGTAAATAGGTTTATAACACCTTGAGATTGCAAAATTATGTTTTAATTGTTTATTTTAATAGCAGATAATACGATTGATACGAAAATTTTAAGGCGGTTAATATTGAAATTAGCGGTGATCTAAAACCAATATTGGCATTAATACAGGGTGGCCCATAAGTCGTTTGAAATGTAAATTTCGAATAAAATACAAAAGGCGCGCGTGAGTGGCGCACGCGGTGCGGGGGGAGTACCGACTATTCCTGGGAATTTTGTCACCATGGAGCATTTCACCGGTGTGGATTGTGCGTTTTGTGTGCGCGAGTTTTATCGAAACAATGATTCGGCTACCATTGCGCGGCGTAAATTTAGAGAATATCAGTATTTACATTTTACGCAACTTTAAAGACAATCCAAGTGTTCAAACGATTAAGAACTGGGTTATTAAGTTCGAAGAGAGTGGTTCGACGTTGAATAAACAACGGTCAGGTCATCACAGACGGAAGAAAACATCGATGTAGTGAAACACTCAATTCGTGAAAATCCCACCCAGTCTACTCGTAAGCGTTCCAGTGCCTTGACCGAGAACTTTTTTACACCAGAATTGCAGAATTTTCCAGGCTTCAATACGCAGACCTGATTTCAACAAGATGGAGCAACCGCACATACTTCTAACGTCGCTATGCCGGTCGTCCGTCAACTTTTCCCTAGTAAAGTGATCTCTCGAAGAGGAGATATTCCTTGACCACCACGTAATCCAGATCTGACCCCAATGGACTTTTTCTTATGGGGTTATCTTAAGACTAAAGTGTACGAAACCAACCCGCGGTCAATTGACGCTCTGAAGAAAAATATCCAAAGAGAAATGGCAAACATTACAGAGCTTACTTGCCGCGCAATGATGGATAATTTTAAACGTCGCTTACAGGAGTGCCGCGGTCGTAACGGATTACATTTAGATGATGTAATTTTCAAAAAATAATTCCCCTTTTATAAGGTTTATGACAAAATAAAAACCTTTTTCATAATGTCATTAGTTTTTTTTTATTATTATTTTACATTTCAAGGGACTTATGGACCACCCTGTATCTTAATAGAATTGAACCTCAACAGTGTTTTAGTTAACAGTAAATTCTAAACCCACACACAATGGCAGTGTAAAACAAAACAACAATAGAGTTTCAACAAATGAATTCTATATGCCCATACATTTTCCTGACACGTTTGACAGGGGTCCCCTGATGTCCATTAGGCGGATCTACACAGAGCGAGCAGCCTCACGAGCAATTGCTGCGCGAAGCTCGGTCAGTGTGGACGTGGCTCAGCCGAGCGACACATGCGCTTTTATCATGATTCACGCTACACCCTGCCGGGGACTGGCCGAAACCGGGAAACAATAAACAATATCCATACACATTTCAACACCTTGCCCCGTCCGAGCCTAGTGCAGTATACTTTAATGTGTTAGTAAGTGTGTTGTATACTTTTTGTATGAATTGATTCATAAATTACTTCAATAATGTTTGATCGAGCCCCGGACGCAGCACGGCTCTTTCGCGACATGGTGTCATTCTTTACTCTACCATGCTACATAGGCTCTGACCGAACTATTTCAGCAGATGCTCGCGAGGCTGCTCGCTCTGTGTGAACGTGCCTAATAACACAATGTATCCAATGTTTGGACATTTTGCTAATTGATCAATCGCGACATACGGTAGCGATTGTTTTCATTATAAATTCTAACGTTTTTGTCGCTTTGAGCAGGATTAATTGTATTGTATTTTTACAGGTTATGGAAATGTGTTGTTTAATGTAAATGTAGGCGTAGGCGTATGTTGTGTAGGCGTTGATCTGAAAAAGCTTTTTAATCGAAGTTGAATAGATATAATTTTTGGTTATTTCCATTTTAATAGAGTGGGGCAGAAGTCGATAGAGACTACCTACTATATTTGTGAATTCATTCAAATTCATGTATTAATTTTACACGTGCAAGTTTTTTGCTATTTATGCTAATTGTATGCTACTAAAAATTACTTCAATAAAAATCTTGCAGTACAGAAAACATTCAATTCCAAGTCCAACATATCCGTAGGCTTTCCCTTAACTCGTAAAAAAGCCACCCTTCATACTGTATTACTATGAAATTAACTGGTTCTGTTTTTACATAAAATACTTCGTATACTAACAGAGATGTATTTGAGTAAATACATAAGGTAAGGGTATTCAAGTTACTTCCAAACGTGATCAATCTTTGTCAAACGCACGATATAGTTTCACAGATTAGGACGAACTTAGGATTGTAATATATGACGTGTTTTAAGGGATATTAATGAATTAATGGTATTGTTTAGTAGCTCAGAATATATGTATTTAGATTTCACTATTACATCTTAGGTAAAATTATAAATCTAAAGAGTTTTTTTGTTTGCTTGAACGTGCTAATATCAGGAACCACGCGATTTGAAAAATTATTTCACTGATGATAGTCCATTTAACGAAGAAGGCTTATAGGCTATAATAATATCACACTTGGACCAATGTGAGCGGAGCAACGCGGGTAAAACCGTGAGGCACAGCTAGTACAAAATAAGCACACCTTAGTAGTGTATAGAATATATTTTGTAGGTAAAAATTAGGACCATAGCAGAAAATAAACATCTAAAGGAAAATTACTCGAAAAAAACATAATATATTTCTAACAACAGGAGAAAATATCTCTCAGTTTTATTCAACAAAATGGCAGTAATAAAGCGAACTAAGTGGGTACTATAAAAGTTTATATTTAGCTAATTGATAACCTTGACATAGAGTGATGCTTAACGCTACTGGAAACAAGAAAAAAATGTTTTGCTTAGTCCAATATTTAGTGGAAAAATTCCAAATGAAATGAGAGAAAATTAAAGATACTTAAACGAATTCTATAAATAAGTTTGTTTTTCTATTTCTACAAATTTTTGGTTTGAAACATATGTATATTAAAACTGAGCGCTTAATTTGGACATTAATAAGAGCTTTTTCAGTGCACCTATCTAAATTAGGTAACTAAAGAACTCCAGATTTATGTACGATTACGAATATAATTACATAATTTAAAATTAATTTAAGAATTATATATTTTGCATTGTTTATTAATATTAATTGTTGAAAAGTACCTACTTTTCAGTTTTCACAATCTCTCAAAGAGCATAACACATCTAAATGCAAATAAGTATACTATACTATACCTAGTATACCTAGACTACATATATCTATAGATAATCTGACGATATCGTCTAATTAATTGAACATGCTCTGAGAAAATTATCTAGCATTACGAGGGTTCGTGTAATACGTTATTTAGGTTTAATAAAATCAGTCTAGACTTGTTCAAGATGGAATTACGAGCTGAAATGTACAGGGATTACAGTTATTGCAAATCGAATTCTTTATCTTTTGGGAGTTTTGCTTGTTAGGTATCTAAGTTTTTCGAGTGGATTTCGACACTAGTAATAATATGAGATATCAATAAACGCTGTCATCTTTGATGAAGTAGCTTAAAATATTTCGTCTATTTATATACTAGGACCTAGATAATTCCTATTTAAGATACCTAATATAAATAAATAAGTTATATTATGTATGTATGTGTTATGATGTTTTTACTGAACAGTGGGATTTGTTAAAACTTGGTCTTCTTCTATTTATTCCTATCGTACCAATGTCTAGACCAGTTTTTTTTAACTACATCCATTGACCAGTACATCTAGAACATTTCTCTTCATCTAAACAAGTCCCATACCTTTTCAATTTGCGAACTTACCTCGTCAAACATTTGCCCATTTAACTCTCTCAAAAGCACTACAATTAGTAACGCAAAAACTAAACTACATAAACTTTCAGCGGAAACAAAACAGAACAGAAACAAAAAGTAACACGTATGCTCTCCATTCGGTAAAACAACGGGGCATAAAACCCTCTGAAAACCACATAAAGATAAATTTAAGGAAGAAACACACGCCTGCCTAATGTAGACATAAAACACCTTGACAGCTGAATTCTCGCCATAAAGTAAACTGCTACATTTAAAATTATAATTAGATGTTAACCATCGCGTGCATATGATGTGTAAAGTTGAACTTTGTATCAGAAAGCCTTTATTACCTCACCTAGTTTAGGTTTTAGGAATGAGTCGTTAAAATTTAATTGGTCGAAGTTGGAAGTGCTTTTTTGATTGACTTTTCAGTCGATTACTGCAATGTATTTGGGCTATGGGTGAAGTTAAATTGTTCTAATTGCAGTGTAGCGTGAACATTCGAGTTTGGTTACGTTATTTAACCTTTTGAATTCGAGTATCTTTGATTGCTAAATGTTTGGCAGCACACAATATTCACAATTAAGTTTTCTATCAATTGACCTGGATCTATTCTATATCTATTGATGTAATTTACAATTTAGTAGTTATTTAAGCTATAGATATTATTTAAAGGAATAAAGGAGACTCAGGCAGACAGTTGTACAAATTTTTGCAAGTAACTTTACTAAAAACTGTTTTACAAATTCTCATAAAACGAAACTAAGAGAGACAGAAAATATATCAACGGGAGCACAAAATCATCTTTTATGGTGACTCCTAACAGAATAAAGAAAAATACACTGTCAAAGGACGCCAAAATTTGCAAAACTGGAGTGCGAACCGAGACATTTCATTTTGAATTTATTATAAAGGTGAATTTGCATAAAATTTTTAGTACATAGCACGTATATGGTAACATAGTCCCGTTTTATAGCGAGTTATATTTTACGCGCCTTCGCGATGCAATATAAAAGAGTATAAACTTGTTTTGAGAGGTTTCCTCAATTACATACTGATGAAGGGTTTCCGTCTGCTTTGATGGGTGTAATGATGAATATCCACGATGTTTGTAATTTTGTGAAATATCTATATCTATACTTATAATAAATCTGTAGAGAGGCCAATTCTGTACATGAAATATATTTAAAAAAAAACTATGAAGGGGTGATAAGGGATCGCTACTGATGCCAAAAATGCAATCAGTAAAATTTTTGTCTGTCTGTCTGTCTGTCTGTCTGTCTGTATATTCGTTATAGAAACAAAAACTACACGACGGATTTTAACGAAATTTGGCACAATTATTCTTCATACTCCTGGGCAGGTATACAGTATACTTTTTATTACGCTACGATCAATATGAGCAGAGCAGTGAAGGGAAATATTGGGAAAACGGGAGAAGTTACTCCATTTTTTAAGCTTCCGTCGCGTGTGCAGCCTTAATGGTTAAAGCTACATAGAAATCATGTACGACACAAATGTTCTTAAATTATTATTATTATATAAAAATAAATTCCTAGACAGCATATATTTAAAATTGACTCACAATAACACGTGAAACTTCAATAGCTTAGCAATTCGGAGCTTTCTGATTATATTTGTCTACTCTTACGTTTACAACACTCTCACTCATCCCTAATTAAAAAAAGTTAACATTATTACCTATTCAATAAAAAAAGAATCATGTAAATCGGTGTAGAAACACCAAAGTTATACATGAAATACGCTATAAGTCATCGCGCGTGAATACAGAATCATGCCATAAGGATTATTTTTGTGTATCAGTTGCCGCGTTCGACGCGCTTCGCGGTAATAATATACATACTTGATACTAATATTATAAAGAGGAAAGGTTTGTAATTATGTATGTATGTATGGTTTTCACGCATAAACTACTGGACCGATTTCAAAAATTCTTTCACAATTAGAAAGCTTCACTGAGCAACATAGGCTAGGTTTTTACCAGAAAATCCCACGGGAACGGGAACTATGCGGGTTTTTCTTTGAAAACGCGGGCGAAGCCGCAGGCGGAAAGCTAGTTATAAATAAATAAATATGTGATAATGATAATTTACGCTACAAGACTATAATACGCACATTTGTGCACTCTCCGACTGTTTTGCTATCTATTGGTCATATACATATATCCATAGTTTCATAGTTCAGACAAACATTAACAATAACTACCTGTGGTAACTTCAATGGTGTGATATCACACCAAAAGCTTATGTAAACATATAAGCTTTTTTTATAACTTATCTTTTTTTTAATAGCCCGGAAGGCATTTGATACTAAACATGTGACGACAATATTAGATATTAAATAATAAAATGATAACTCTTTAATTTTATATTTCAGGCTCGCATCGATGGGCAGGGAAGATATATCAGACAATCTTATCAGTGCTTCAATATTCCTGCGCTTTTTGTGCCCGGCTATACTGTCCCCGAGCCTCTTTGGAATTACTCACGGTAAGATATTAATTATGATTCTCAACTTCTTCTTCATTTAAAATTACTTTTGATATGTACAATGTACATAATATCTTTATTATTCTGTACATTTATATTGAAAAAATTAACAAAAGATCATTGTTGAATACATCATCGATCTTGAGCCTGTCATCATTCTTTTTTTTTTCTATACATAAAACGATAAAACATATATGAAGAAAAATCCAACTTATATACAATACAATAATTCATCTTTATAAAGGTCACATATAAATACCCAAAAGAAATTACCCTACATTTGATATTAAAATAAATCAATACTGAACACAGAATACCCGAACGAGCGTGCGGCGCGCAACTTAACGCTGGTCGCGAAGACGCTGCAGACGCTGGCCAACTTCACGCGCTTCCAGGGCAAGGAGGCCTTCATGGAGTTCCTGAACGACTTCCTTGAACAGGAGGCACCCAATATGAAGGCCTTTTTGAGAGCTATTTCTGTAAGTACTTAATATACCCAATTATTTCATCTTAATTCGTAGTTTTTGTAGAGTTTAATTGAAGGCAGT
>CAJQZM010012928.1:0-11237 GCA_907164665.1 Colias nastes | reverse complement strand
TATTGCACTTTAAGAGGAAGTAGGATTACTATTTTTCAGCTCCAAATATTATTAATTTAAAATAATATGTAGTAAAAACGAGTCAATAAAATATGTCAATGTGTTTAAGTTATAATAGTCGATGCTTAAATGTAGATATGTACCAATAAAGGAATTTACTTGTAATTTTTAATTGTTTAAAATTCAATTTATGCTTTTAAAATCATACAACAAAAGCGAAGTATTAATTTTTACAAAGTAAAAATTTTGAAAAAAATGAAACTATGAAACATTTATCTATATAAATATATGTCAAAATTAACTTTAACTATTCTCAATACATTTTAAAGGGTTCAATAACATTCTGTGTTAATGAATGTCCCGTAATATCCATAAGGAGAATTATTAAGGTATAGGTTTTTTTTATGTCAGAGCAAGCAAAGGGGCAGGTGGGCAACCTGATGTTAAGTGAGTATAGTAAGGTATAGGTAGGTACTTTACGACTTCCTTGTTAGTCTATTTGCCAAATTATGTACGGTCTAAATAATGTGAAATATTTTAGCAATTTTCTAGATCATAACATGTAGGTTAAGGTTCGATACATGTTTTTGAGGAATGTCTTAGAAGTTTAATGAATTGAAATACCGTAATAGGCGCGACCTTATGCGATTTGCTCTACATTAAAATTAAATCAACTTAGGTTAACAATTTATGCATGCAGTCTCGTTATCTAATACTATGTTTACGTTTTTTATTGTATAATAGTATATCGATTATAATTTATTAAGATATGGTTATGTGAGCACATTTTTGGAAGTTTAAGCCCTTAAAGAAAATATCGGGAGATTATATTAGTTCGTTTTACTCAAATCTTCGAGTATTTAGCAGTATTCTCCTTTAAAAATTATCGTTTAAATATAATTTAATCTTATAGGTACCTACATAAAATCAATTTATACCATTCAAATCATCAGATTAACCAGGAGTTAAATTAATGCAAAATATTGTCGTTGCAGTAGGTACACAACAAAATTAATTCAAGAAGGCAAATTATCTAAACACACAATTAATGGTAAATAGTAAGTCAGAAATAATTAGATTACAATATTGCTATTTAGAAACTAAAACTAATTTAGAAATGAATATCAATTCCATTGGTATGTAAATATATCTCGTGCTTAATTATTTACCTCGATAGATAAGTGATAAATGTAATATAAACACTTGCATATATAATTATAATAGATTTAATGCACATTTCAGTAATTAATTAATGAATCAATTCATTGAATCACTTTTAACACAAAAACGCACTACCCCTTGTCTGAATTGTAGAGCATATGAAATACTCCCGATCGACGTTTTTGTTTTACGATATTAAAATATTATGTACTAGCTTACCGCCCGCTTTGTTTAAAACCTAATATATTATATACTGAAACCTTCCTCTTGAATCACTCTATCTATTAAAAAAACCGCATCAAAATCCGTTGCGTAGTTTTAAAGATTGAAGCATACAAAGGGACATAGGGAGAGAGAAAGCGACTTTGTTTTATACTATGTAGTGAAGTGTTATAATGTACATATTTTGTGTATATGTAACATATTTAAAACATTAAATATGTATATAAATCCTGAATATGAACATTATATGGATGTGAAAATCATTGTTGTGTTGCATTTACCTACCAACAACTAACAATCAATACCAAACGTAATATAAGAATATTGTATTATATCTAGTCAGAAATTGTAGTCTAGAGTCTAAACTCTAGACGAATCTATGAGCTACTTTATTCCGGGTACGCGATCCAGTTTCGAATGTTTGTTCATTGAAATAAATCTACTTACATAATATACCTACATGTAAAACTTTGCTATCTTGAACGTTTATTTTAGCTATTTCAATTCGTCCCTTTTAAGTAAAAAATAACAATAATTCCATATTCCACATAATCATATTTACTCTAAATATTTTCGCAAAATATATCGCATCTTATATTCTATCGTTAAAACAACTACGTTACATAACGACGGAATAACGTCATATTCTCGTCTAAAAAGCCTAAACGAAGTTAAAAACTTTGCTGATCCTGTTAAAACTTTATAATAAAAGGTCACCGACTTCCTCACACTAAAAAGTAGTTGAGTCTCGGCGACCTTTTTGATACAGTTTCATTTATTTTACGCAATTCTAGACATTATTCCGGTAACTGGTTATGGATGTTTCAACCGCAAATAAAACTATGTCTGCAATTAAAATACACAGATTTATGCATAAATTTTAATACCATTCATGAACTAAGTACACGACTTAATATGTGATTATATGATATATGTGACCCACACAAATTAGTCTCCTCTTATAAGAATTATCTATTCCCACTTTTCTAACCTGCCTGTAGCGTTTCTCAATATAATTCGAAACAGTAGTTCCTGATTAGCGCGTTCAAAAAATCAGACATAGGTACTTTCTAGCTTTCTATTTATAACGGTATCTATAGATTCATAGTAACGTTCAATTATTTATTGTTATGAAACTTATATAATTGCCTTTTTTACATACATATATTTTATATACCTATTGGCAAGAAATTGCTTATTTAAACTATAGGTAATATGACGCAATAATTCATGTTAAAACGAACACCGAACCAAATGTAACATCCATAACCACAAACAATATTATGTAAATTATTCTAAAATGTCCAATCACGTGATTATCACTAGACCTAATCTAGATTCTAGACAATGATAGAGAACTAGTCTCTATTACTACATAATTAATGTCTATCAAATAATACACGCGGAAAATAACTCAGTCTGTCCGCATCATTTTCGTAACTATGCGTCTAATTAACCAATTCATTATGATTAGTGTGAAGTGAGGTGTGAATGTATTAACTATTTCGTTACACTTGTATTATTTGTATACACTGACTTGGTCTATTAAATGCAATTAAGTAGTCTATGTAGTATGTTTAATTACTAAGTGCGAATATGATATCGGGTCGTTGAACTTGCGTGATTCTTTATTATTTTGTCAAAAAAATGATGAAGAGTTATAGTTCTATCATTTTAAAACTATTTCTATTGGATTAACATAGCCAAAATTGAATGAATACATTAAGATAGAACTTGTCATTTAGATTAGGACACTATTAATTCCTAAAATTGATTCCATAACCGTATGAATACTCAAAAATCGAAAGCACGCGTATATTTAATTTTTGTATGCACATATATTATGAAAATTCCAACGTAAAAGATACACGGTTTTTAATAGTATTACATGGCATACATAAAATTACAAAATTATAATAATATATTGTACCTATATATAGATCTATTTACTCGCGTTTATTTATTTTTTTAAATCACTCAGTCATAATTATCAAACACCATGTTTAAATAGGTTTTTAATTCAAATTATCAGTGACAACCTACGTTTTAAATACATTTTCTACTTAATAAGAAGAAATTTAAGAAATTGAATATCCATACAGTCTTATCAAATTTACATAGTAATAACGGTGCCAATACATGCAATAAAAATAAAAACAAGTAACATCACATGAGCTTTAAATAGAATCTGGACAAGCACGAATTGAATTGCCCTAGAGGTGGTTCGGTACATTAATAATTAAATAAATAAAAATATATAAGGTAAGTTGATAAATAATATTGTAAAACAAACAAAAAAATAAATACCGTGGGTGTAACCGTTATCATTATTTTTCTTTTGCGATTTTAGACGTCTTATACATGACACATTTTCACGAAGCAAGCTTTTGTCACACTAGAATAAGTCTACAGTTATTCAAAATATAGTTAACTATATACATATAAAAATATAGTTAAGGTTTAAACTAATAATAATAAAATACCTATAAATTATAAAAAAAAAAAACAAATAAGTTTAAATATAAACTCACTAATCACTTGTTTATAATGATTTACGGAAATTCAAAAAGTAATTGATTGTACATCAATTAATTAGTGAATGCGGCGAAATTCCTAGCTCTAACTCTAACTATTGCTTAAGATTATATTGGGAATCATTAAGCTTGATACAAGAATTCATAAATTATGTTCTAATCTATTACAGGTATAACAGCGACTTATCTATAAAACCCACTCACTAGACGGTATCTATAAAAATCAATTAAAGGGACGCTTCCTTGACGTCACGTCAAGATATAAAACAAAACTAGCTACAATTTTTTTATATTTCAACAGTACATTCGTTCCATTAAATCTAGTTAATATTAGCGTATTATAGTTTTGGATTATAATAAATCCATATTCATGTACTCAGATAGTCCGATTGCCATTTTCAGCTAAATTCTTAATGGTACGGAAAAATCTCTTACATATTCCAGGTAGTTAAAATATGAATTTAAAATGTTAATTTTATATCATTGGTATTTGGTTAAGTTGTATAGGTATAACTTGATTCTTTGACGTCATAGTTTTTTTACAATTTTTATTTATATATGAACTAGCTTTCCGCCCGCGGCTTCGCCCGCTTTGTGCTTTAAACTATCCTATCTCTCAAGTTGGATCGAACTGCACATGGTGTGCGAATTTTATTATAATCGGTTAAGTGGTTTAGGAGTCCATTGAGGACAAACATTGTGACACGAAAGATAGTGTTCGGTTTTTAATTTTGTGACATTATTATATCTTGTATTTTGGAGTATAAAGCTCCCTACATTTGAAAAAAATGCCATGTTACTGCCATTTTTCCTTGTATTATCATCTCATAGCAATTATCAACATTTGATTTGCAAATATTATGTTGAAATACCTTACCCATTATTTAAACAAAATTGTTGTTTGGCACATCTTATTCTAGGGATTTCTAATATAAATAGAATTTATTTCGCACTACTATCACAACACTCTAAGATAAGCTTTGTGTTCATAGCCACACATGTTTTATTTCCTCAAATTGTTTTATCTTATTACTAGCGACCCGCCCCGGCTTCGCACGGGTGCAATGCTGATACTAAATACACTACAGAAAAATTGTGAACGTTGTATATAAAAACATAGCGGCCCGCTCCGGCTTCGCACAGGTATAAAATACATAGCCGGGCGGCCGGCCGGTACCGCCACAAACGCTACGTCCCGCAATTTTTAAATCTGTAATATCTTCGAAAATATTCGCTTAAATCATACGGTGTAAAGGGCCATATAGATCTATATTAAATGAACAATGTATTCAAGGTATTTAATTGGTTAAGGATTAATGCTGTATTGGTTAAAATCGCATCGAAAATTAGCCATTATTTGTCGTAAAAAGTAAATGACAAAAAAAAGTTATTGTGGGTTATCCATAAGAGATAGACATATACCATCGCGGACTTTTCTGTAGACCTTTTCAATGTGTATAATACTTAGTACATTATTTTGATAAAACTCGTAGGGTTCAGCCTGCGTTTGCAATGTAAGCGGAAAAAATTTAATTTTTTACGACATCACATTAGAAACCTCAAAAATAACAGTACTTCTCAACTATTTAATGGATGTTATTATACATATAAACCTTCCTCTTGAATCACTCTATCTATTAAAAAAAACCGCATCAAAATCCGTTGCGTAGTTTCAAAGATTTAAGCGTACAAAGGGACATAGGGACATAGGGACATAGGGACAGGGAAAGCGACTTTGTTTTATACTATGTAGTGATATTTCATCACATGGTTATTTTTAGTCTACCTCATACATTAACTGAGAACCATCAGATTAAAAAATAAGATGGTCTTCTATTTAGATAAAAGGAAACAAAAAATATAATGGAATTCCTACGTGTCTTAAAATAACATTACACTCATGTAAAGCTAGATAGATGACTAGTTGCTAGGCTAGTGTATATTTTCTGTAAATACCTAAATGGCTTGTAATTATTATAATGAGCCCTGTGTATTTTATTGGTATGCTAATAGTTTAAACATAGCATTGGAAGAGGAGTAACTGTTAAAAGCTGTTACTGTGTAAAATAAATGTCATGTTCCTACTTCAATAATAATATTATGTTCTAGGGTTTATCGTACTTCGTTTAGTTTCTTATTTTTACTATTAAGATTTTTCTGGAAACTATATAAATAATTCTGTTGTAATTGTTGCAAATTTTTGTTGGTTTATTGTTCAATTAAAATTGACGCTATCAATCTAACTTATTGTATTACTTTTTTACACTACGAAATTAGGGCCGGTAGCCTATTTTGCATAATATGTACATTCTATTTTATAAGTGTAATCGAGCTTAATCTTTTTTCTTACATTAAGGACAATGTAATTGATTCTAGAATTTTTTAATTTTAACTTAATTAATGGAGCGGTATATAGAAGTCGACGTGACATGCATGCTTCAGTGGCTTGCTTATTTGTATCAGCTTAAACATTAAGATAAGTCCTGAGAATATTTTGTGATCAAACGTTGCATATTTCAGGCACAAACCAGGTCTAAAGCTTCTGGAATTTATATAATTATGCCTTAATTTTCGGCTACCTATTACAATATGATTTAGTAAACAAATATTGCTTATCAGTGAAATGTTTTCACTATTTGACTAGGAACTTTCCATACATGTAGAAAAAGTTCCATACTAGTTATTGTAACGGTATTCAGCCGAACGTTCAGTCGCGCAAAAAACAGTATTACATTATGATTTATGACAGTATTTTCGATAGTTATAAAGTATTTTGTTGCAGATAGCTGGCACTGCTCACCAGCCCGTATTTGGGTTTATATACAATGATTTTTTAGACGAACTCGGTGTTGGAACCGGCGCTGTCACCCTTGTGTATGGAGTGTTCCAAGTGACGCTCGCTATTGCTGGTAAATATTGCTTTCATTACATTTTATAGAGTAAGAAGAATATAATAAATCTGCCATATAATATTATATTCTGTAGTTAATAGTAAAATATTTAATAGCGTTTGTAATAAAATTGTAATATACACGGTATACGTATTTCCGA
Source organism: Colias nastes (assembly GCA_907164665.1). Classification (NCBI taxonomy): domain Eukaryota; kingdom Metazoa; phylum Arthropoda; class Insecta; order Lepidoptera; family Pieridae; genus Colias; species Colias nastes. Next base: position 4,269 of record CAJQZM010012928.1, on the reverse strand, counting down.
TTTTAAATTTTTGTGTTAAGATTATTAATGTATGTAACGTTTTAGTTTTATGAAATCTTACTGTCGTAAAGAATCTGGATATATTTTAATACTAGCTGCGCTTCGCGGTTTCACCCGCGTGGCTCCGCTCCGGTTGCTCTTAGTGTAATGATATAGCCTTTAGCCTTCCTCGATAAATGGGCTATCTAACACCGAAATAATTTTTCAAATCAGACCAGTAGGTAGTTCCTGAGATTAGCGCGTTCAAACAAACAAACAAACTCTTCAGCTTTATAATATTAGTATAGATTATGTATCACATAATTAAGACACTCCTTTTGTTTAGTTTGGCACTTTGTTTGCGCAATTTTATTTTCGTGTGTTATTGTGGTGGGAGATACTATCTTCTTAGTAAACATTTAAATTCTTTATCTTGTGTGTCTATGATTTCTTTTTATTTTAAATTGTTTTAAATAAAAATTCCATTACGTTATAACCTAGAGATTTCATTTCATTAAACAAATAATTGCACCCACATCAGTTTCTAGAATGTTGCAAATGTATGTATAAAAAGTAAATTTAAATTGGAACAACTATGAGAAGGGTTATACTGGTATTATTATCTCGATGCATACGAATTAAACGATTATGTATCTAATTCTTGTTCAAAATTGATAACAATTATTTAATATGTATGCTGTTCCACTTTAGTATTATGAAGCTAATCTTATGAAAATACCAATGAAAATTTTGTATTCGTCTATTTTAAGCTATGAATGCATTCTAAGAGCATTTTATTAATACTATTCACATTACACATACATAAAGCAATTTATTTTCAAAGTAAAGACTTCGAGTTTGAAGTAAGTAGGAAATGTCACCAAAAAGCTATAGGTAATTATAAAAAAATCAATTGCGCATAATAAAGTAAATGTAAAAATTTACATTTACATCCATTTTTCACATTGTTATGTCCTAGATGCTTATAAAATACCGATTATCTTATAAATCGAAACATTTATTCAAAGAAATATAAAATTAATTTGATTTGTTAGTCATACTTTGAATTAATTATTAGGTAGATACTATTATACTGACGTTTTTTATTATGACATTATACTAGGAGTGAATGCCACATTGGGAATAAATCATAACTTATTTTTTAAACTTTTAAAATATTAACATAGCAACTGTTACTGAACGAAAATATATAATAATCCGTTAAACATAATATATCAAACTAAACATATTTTACAAAGATTTTAAAATAACATAAGTTATACCAAATATGCAGGTACAATGGTTTTAAACGGGCAATAAAAAACTATGTTTATTTTCAGGATTCTCCGCAAACATAGCACTGAAGAAATTATCACTAAGACAAGTTGGACTTATCGGAGCATTTATTTACACTTTCGCATCATTTTTAGCCATTTTTGTGGTGTCAACAACACAACTGATTATAACAAATGGATTCTTGCAAGGGTTAGGGATGGGCCTCCTTATTCCGGTGTCATATACCAGCTTTAACAGTTATTTTACAAGGAAAAAAGTGCTTTATTTGAGTCTATGTAAGGCATCTATTGGACTGATAACGATGGTATATCCATTGTTCATAAAATTTACTATAACTGAATATGGATTTCGAGGCACGTTAGCTATTTTGTGCGCGATATCTTCACACAGTATTTTCGGGGCATTAGTTATGCACCCAGTACAATGGTATATGGTGAAGCGAGTGAAATCATGCGAAAAAATTGTTTGTAAGTATATTTTATTACTTGTAAATTAATCATCAATTCGTATTAAATAATTGTATTCAGACTTAGCCTCTTTATTGTGTTTGTAAGAATATTATTTAATAAAAAAGTCTCGGGCCAACGTGCATGTCTGGCACTCCACTGCAATTAGAAAAACTACCTTTTCCTGCTTGTCACATAGCATTAAAATGTATTATGTAGATTTAAACTATTTAACACATGAATACGATATAAATTTACAACTATATTCCAGTGATCCCACCAACGCCAGCTATCGAAAACGGCAAAAGTTTCGACTACCCGAAGAATATAAACGGAACAAAACAAGACGCGAGATCCGTAGAGAACTTGTACATAAAGCACGGCTTAGAGAACCACAAAGGATCTGGGCTTTTATTCATTCCCAAGTTGACCGACTCAAGGAGATTAAGTATTCCCGTGGTTTTGATACCAGCGGACAAGAGCGATGGCAAGTTCAACTCTAGTGACAATGTGTATATAGAGAACCTTTATAAAGCGGCGTCCGTGTCCAGTTTGGGTAACTTCGGCAACATGGGATCTACGCCCATGCCTATAATCAAGAATAAGGAAGGTAAATGGTAAGGCTCTTTACTAGTTATTATTTAAATCGTAATATATTTGAATAAGCAGATGCTAACACTGAATAACGCTGCATAGATATTTAAAAAAAATTAGATACGAACAACAAGAATACACATTTATTCTAGAAACTGAATTATGTATAGACATAAAATTGTTTCGCCGAGACATAACTGGAACGGTCCATAGGTAATATTTTAGACTGACACTGATTCTACACCTTTCACTGATCGAGATGCTATTTTTAAATTACTATCTACGATTTTTACATAATGTATCTTATTTTGAATATCAATTAATTGACGTCATTAAACCAGTATTTATTTTGATCTATTTCCTTTTACGAGTTCGGATAACCATAAATTAGACCCTTTATTGGAATCCTAGATATGCGACAGAGTCCCAAAAACTGATCTAATGAGGGTTGATTTATCTATTAAGGTTTTTTAGGGTCTTCGAATTTCGTCTCAAGATAATTTGTTTCTATTTCTTCTTAGGCTAATTACAATTAATGATTTATATTCTTATATGATCATTGGAAGTGATAATTCAACAAGGATATGATCATTGGAAGTTATAATTCATCTTATTTTAACGTAGATAAATTGAGCAGACACATAAATAATAAATGAAACATGTACTAAAAAACATAATTTATTGCGACTGCGTTAAAATATTGTTCATTTATATTTAAGCATTTTATTGGTTAATTTATTAAGTGTGAATCTGATTACTATAAATGGCTAGTTTTCTTACTTTTATTTATTTATTGCATTGCGTGATGTATACACATAAAGTATGAAACTATAATGAACACAATGACATCATACAAAATAATACTAGTAGGATTTTATAGATCAAAATACGAAATCAGGCATAATTATTTGAAAAACTCAGAATCATTTTCTAATATGTATTCTAACTAACAAATAACCGATGTCGTATCTTTAGAATATTATTCCAAAGATATTCTCTAGTAGTGTGTTTATAATGTGGATATTTATAAAAAAGAAGATTAATTTCTACCACATCCAGCTAATATAAAGCGGTATCTAATAATGGTGTTTGAGGCTTAATTTAAATTGAAACACAAGGATGATGCAATCACTTTTATTTGACACAACAAACTGACACACGATCGGTGACATTATTTTTATCTACCCTCACTCATATACTACAATTTTAATACCTATAATCGGAAAATTACTATGTGACATTAATAAAATTTCATATTTTTAGGCAAACAGTGGCTGAATTTCTTGATCTAACTCTTCTGAAAGATCCTATCTTCGATAATATAATTTTCGGGCTGGCGCTGTCGTTTTTCGCTGACCTTACATTCTTTACATTGGAACCACTTTTCTTGGACAAAAACAATCTCTCAAAGGTGAGTCGCATTGATTTACTTTAATATATAGTTGTTTACAAAATATTTTAATCTATAGAACATGATTTTAAATGTCTGATGTAAGGTTACCTATCTTAATCTCGAATTTAAATATTCCGAATATCATAATCCCGAAAACGTTTGGACATTTTTTCATAACCCCGAATTTTAAAATTTCGAAGTTTTGTTTGCCATATAATCGCAACTCCGAATTTCATTTGCCCATTTCTTCATTTGTACGACGTTTTACAATCCAGACGAATGAGTTCCAGACACACGAAATCTATATGCACAAAATCCAGATGACCGTAATCCATATGCACGAAAGCCAGATTTTTAAAACACAAATTTTTGAAATACAGTTAATTGATATCCAGACAAACAATATCCAGATTTTTTAAATTCAAATAAACGATATCCAGAAAAACTAAATCCTTCCAGGGGGTCGCAGCACGAACCTAACCTATAACCTACTGAATGGATTTTAACACTTAATCCTTTCTGTAATGGGCAAGTAAAACAATAGCGAGTCGGTTCTGGCAC
>CAJQZM010012922.1:0-21254 GCA_907164665.1 Colias nastes | reverse complement strand
TAGGAATAAATGTTAAATTTGAAAAGCGACACTGGTAAAATAATTATACAGTGAAACTTGGTTAAGTGGGACCTGGATAAGTGGGAAACCTCCATAACTGGAACTCATGCTGAGGTCCCAACACTTTGGCACTGAATTACCTCTGTTAGTGGGACGAGGTAAACCTCTATATCTGGGATTTGTTCTTTCGATTTATCATCATAGTTACCTCTATAACTGAGACAACGAGTAAATTTTATATGCATAAACCTCTGTAACTGAGATAACATTGTTTGTTTACTCATTCTTATTCTACCCACAAATTCCACACGTAATTCCAAGTACGTAAGTACAAATTTTGAGCTTCAATTAGGTACCTTCAGTTTTAGTTTCCTTTATGTTATTATCTTCACTATCATACAGATGTTTATTTGAAAAATGTCAAAACGAAAGCTACAATCGTTATCATTACGTGAAAAACTGAACTGAAGTTAATTAATGGAACCCTCTGTAAATGAGACAGATATTTATTTATACCTGTATATCTGAGACACTGGGTAAGTGGAATACCTCTATAAGTGAAACGACATTGCAGGTCCCTTGATGTCTCACTTAACCAGGTTTCACTGTATTATGTTATTAGTTCATAATCATTAGATCCTTAGTTCATTATACAGACTAATCTATTTTAATGCAAAATTTTATCCATATCCGATCAATCGTTTTTGTGTATAAATATCTAACAAATACCCTTCAAAATAAAATTTCGCGTATATAAGACTATTGGTATAAGCTAATATGTAGATGGAAAATACATATTTACATCGGAAAAGGAAAAATCCTCTTCTTTTTCAATTTCTATTGTAGTGTTTACTGTACCTACCTTAATTAATTATTTAAAGTTAAAATTATAAAATAGTTATTTCTATGTCAATAAATATTTGTATATCAACCCCTCTTCTTCTTCGCCTCTTCTACTAAAATTCTTATAAATATATTTGGGTCCGTAATAATGAAAACTGATGGATCCTTAATTTATTTTCCTTCCTTCTAATAGTGTGATGAACATTTAGGTAATAGGAACTGAAAAGAGACACCTACATTTAAAAAGGTAGATTTAATTGAAATGTGTAATGCGATAAATTTCTTTTTATTTGCTAGTCGTATTACTCAGATAAAACATACTTCACATACATTTTAATTTTCATTTGCAATTCTAAAAATTTTGCTTCTCATACACATGTATTGATAAAAAAATAATAATCATTTCAAATATATATAGGTTTAGCACAATTTTTAATGATTAAAAGAAACAACAGCTACTGAAAACACATTTTTAACTAAATAACAACAGCCTGTAAAATAAAATACATAAAATAGTTCGGCTACTCTCCACTAGATGGCGCTAGTACATTCGTTCGGAGGCTTTGTGGATATTGCTGGTAGTTCCTTCATTGTTATTTAAGGTAATATGTATAATTCCTTTTTGTGTATAAATAAAAATATTTAGGTATGTATTACAGTTAAAATATAAACGAGAAATACAAAGATAAGGGAAAGATACAATAGTGTTTTGAAATTAATATTTTATAGGAATAGCTTCGAACTATTTATTTTGGAAATTCGTCACTTGAGATAATAATATTATGTTCTTTAAGTTATTATAAATGTTTAAGCTATGTTATTTTTCCTACTCTCAATAATATACTCGATAGCTAATTAATTTTATTAGTCTATTTATATGATAAAACGAGTAATTAATCGATAACGATTATATTATCTTTAATTTAAAACCTTTTATCACAGTTTTGAAAATATATTTTATCAATTTTCAGAATATAATACCTTCCTTAATAAACGGGCCAATCATCCCACGGTTTAATATCAAACAATATTCCAGTACCAAATCATATTGCTTCAATTCTAGTGATGTACCAACATATCTGATTACAGATAACATATCGACATAATAAGATGTCAGCCCGTCACAACACTAATCAGTGGCTTTGTTCTCGAATCTAGATAATAGGATAAACAGACAGAGACTGTTAATTGTGTGGATGCTTTTTATTTATCCACCATATGATTGGTCTTGAATTCCGATCAAACATCAAAGGCGCTTGTCTTTAACCGACTTGCAAGAAAGCGGTACTTTGTTTTACAATTATGTATATTTCATGTATTTTTGCATTAGAAGCTAACTAAGTAGATAATTATCAGTTCTACTTATTTTGTGTATGATAAGAATAGGTAATGACTAATGATGATTATTGAAAAGCTGAAACTTTTTAAAAGTACTGATATTTTTGCTTAATTTAACGAAAAGCATAACCGAATCAAAATAGCAATTGTATATTTTATTTACCTACCTTTTTTTTGTTAGTATTTGAAAATAATGTTATCTGTCTTTACTTGCTGTTAAGCTTGTTTTTTAAACTACAACGTCACGACCCTTCAGCTTCTATGTGCAGTTTTGCGATAAAAAATAAAACAAAACCAACCGTCGAGCATTTGCTTAGCACAATAGAGCATGTTCATAATTCGAGCAACGTATCTAATCACACGAATCCATAAACATTTATTATTTTGCAAGAACAAACCTGCTACAATTTTGTATCTTTGGACAGATCGTTGGTTCACGCGCGCTTCTTCGCTCCCGAGCGTTCCCACGCGTCACTATCCCATAAGAAACGTCAAAAAGCACAGACTAAATACAACTCTATGACCACACCACAGACTACAAAACAATCCTCCCGCGCTTTTTTAAAATAACACAGATCAAAACGGACTCTATTATACGAGCATAGATTGAAATTTAATTTTAAAACACGTTCTAAAGATGCGTTCACGATATTTTTACGGCGAGTTTGTAGTTTAGAAATTGTTTGAATTTAAGTTTTATTGTGTGTGTTTTTGGTTCATTTTTGGTTGTATTTAACGGTATTGTGACCGTTTCAGCGTAGCGAATGTATGTAATACAGTATTCAAATATTTCGTGAATCATGAGCATTCGTGTGTATAATTACGTTTTTACCATAGCGCGGTTAATCGGGCAGGGGTCTTAAACCATTTATTAAGAAATATAAACGTGACCTTACTACATATTTTTTCCTACTAAACTCTATTAACTAGATTGGAAATAATTATGTATTTAGTGTTATGTTATAGAAAGGAAAAAGAGAACTTTAAGAAACGAGACGATAATTTTAAATTGACCTACAGTAAACCCTTTAATCAACTAGGTAATCTTAATCCAAATAACAATAATATCTAAATATAAAAAATGTAGAGCTTATTTTTTTACTCTTAGTTTAGTTTATAATATTTAATTTAATTTAATTTATTCTGCTTAAGACAATAATAATATTGTACTTAATTAAAAATATTTACCTTCTATACCTTTGCATCTACAATTTTATTCTATATATATATTAGATACCTGTTTCATACTGGGTATAAACTATAAGGTAACTTTTACTAAGTATAGGATAAAAGTACTGCAGTAATACAAAGGTTCAATACACCTGCAATAACGGGCCTTGCGTAGTTCGGTAGCGGATTTGCATTTCATCGATGTCACGCGAGTGATCTGTGACCTCGTTAATTGCTAAATTGCCGCGCTTTTCGAATTTCGAACACTGTTTCAAATCGGACAATTATATTGGTTTGTCTTTTTTCTTTAATGATTCTTTTCAGCCAGTATTTTGTTAATATATCATTTACAGATTATAATATGTCAATGTAGTGGGCATCGATCGATCGACAAGTCGTTGCGTTAAACTCTACCAATAATCTTAGTTTACTAAGCAAGAAAACTGATAATCTATAAAACACCACAAAATAAAATCCAGATATATAGGTATGTACTTTTACGATAATTCTTTTCAAGGATTTACTCATTATAAATATTGAACATAGGTTCCTACTAGAGCAGTATTTTAAAGTTTGAAATACATACTCCTTGCCTTGCTTGCTTGCCTTGTGATAGATTTTTTCAAACTGTTTTCATAAACTAATGTTTATAAGTAGATTGACCAAATTCTCTATGACGGAGAAGAAACTAACCCCTCCTAAAGCCCGTTTACCACTTAAGTATCGGACCGTATATTGCATAAAATTATAAGAATAATCTAAGATAGATAATATGTTAAATTATTCCATTACCAAAACAGTATATTTACATTATATACCTGTGTGAGTGTTTTTGTAATGTGTGTTATAATTATTGTCGTTTAATAGGCGTGGCTTAGTCGTGCATTGAATATGGCGAATGTTCAATGTATAATACAATCAAATTGTTTACGAATGCTGCGGTTAAGTTTAAATTAAAGATTAATATCTGCTAAAATGGTGGAGTCATGTTTAGAGTCATAGTTGTGATTGAGTGGAAGGATTTGAGTTGCATTTGACGTTATAAAAAGTTTTTTTGTTGGATAGAAAACGTATATCTCAACGCCATTAATATAACGCTATCTTTGAAAGAGACATTCTGTTTAAGAAATTTTTGAGTGAAAATACCTTTTAATGCCTCTGTATATTTACCAATAACTTAACAAAATATAACTATATATTGTTAAACTAAATAAAAGTTACCTTTAGGTGTTAGTATTCACCGATATTAATGTAGCAAAAAATTTATCATAGTACATTATAAGTATTTTTGAAATCAGGAAGGTACACAATAACACTTCTACGTTGTTATGTAGGTATTTTCCCAATAAAATAATCCCATTTTGAATACAACATAGATGTCTTCATAATAACAAAGAAAAATGTTTACTACTAATAATGAAAATAACACTTATTTCTATACTCAATAAAATTACCAAGAATGAGAATATTATCATGCTAATCTCACGGTAATTCAATAAAACACCCGATAATTGCATTTAACAGCAGCATAACATATTCAAATCGCATTCGCTGCCCCCACACGATGGCAATCGACCGATTTAGATAAAACACACACAAAACATCCTTAAAACTACCCTCAAAATGTCATAATCATTCGATTTTGCACTCTACGTCTATAACAATAAGAGTCATTGAAATTTGAGCAGATGTTTACAATCTTGTTAGAAGGAATGTAAAGAAAATGTCGAGTCAACAAATACTGCCTGTGGCATATTGATTTATATGAAAAGACAATATCTAGGACAACGGCGAATGCTAATACGATATGGGATTGTTTTGGCACAGGATTTTGGACTTTATATACCGGTGAGAGGGGTGCAAATTGTTTGTTGTTTTGTACAGTGACATGTGAATAATTTTCATTTTCATTTCCGCGATATGAATTATGAATATTGATTATGATTTGCTATTGTATAGATTTCTTAGGTTCTTGGACTTAGCTTTGGTTAAACCTTCGATATTAATGATGTTTTCAATACAAATATTATCGTAATAAATGGTTTTAAAACTCATCAATATTTTCATAAATCTTATATATAAAATTCTCGTGTCACAATGTTAGTCTGCATACTCCTCCGAAACGGGTGGACCGATTCTCATGAAATTTTCTGTGCATATCGGGTAAGTCTGAGAATCGGCCAACATCTATTTTTCATAATATGTACCACGGGCGAAGCCGGGGCGGACCGCTAGTAATTGTATATTATTCAATCACTTCATAGCTTAACAGATTCTAATGAAAAGAGATGTCATTTGCCCATTTGATATTTTACCACTCCAAATTTTGTTTCAGGACTACTTGTATTATCCGTTTTATTCGTTTAACGATTTGAAAAGTCTATTTTTAATTGATCGCCCTTTTTATTCATTACAAAAATAAAAAATACACTACATAACTAATGATCGGTAAGGCCATTAACTTGGTTAAAGTCACGATTAGGTGTTTTTTAATTATTTCATAAAAAGTGTAACACATTTAATTTATTTTGGAAGCTTTTATGTAGGACTATTTTATGTTAGGAAAATTTTAAATAATAATACTCGTAGTTACACAGAGACATGAAAGATCGTTTAAATAAATTTATTAACATACTAAAAGTTCTACTTGATATAATATTACCATGTACTTTCATCCCTTTATTACTATAGTAAACATCTTAAGAATTCGTCAAAGAAGGGGCAGGTGAAAACCTCTCAAATGCGATACAAGATGATCTATTCCTTAGTGCATTATTAATTGGTGTTAATATTTGAGATTGTCACCACAACATTTACCATTACTTTATAACCACTGTTATTGGTCGTTTTTATCCCTTCGACGCTATAAATTATAACATCGTATTGTCAATATAAAAACAGCGTGTGTTCCGAGCACACGTGTCAGAAGTGAAATTTCTTCGGCAAGATTCAAAGATATCATTGTCGCCTTACTCCATGACGTGACGGTATTGTCATGACGCGAACTTGAAATTTTACTCTAAACGCGCCTAAAGAATTTCACTTCAAAAAATTATAACGTTCTCATACGAAGCGCTTTAGCAAATCAATGCATAAAGCAATTAAACAAGTGTCACAGACGTCGATAGCAAGATACGCAAGGTATATGAAGGCTGTCGCATACTTGGCGCGGCTGAACGGGAAATGCTGTGAGCGATAAGCCGAACGGACTTTGTGACGCTGACTGTCCGCGCGTCTCCGTCGGCGTTGGGATAGAGTGGACATGATAGCTATTTATCTATTTAGTACATTATTGTAGCACACCAATAAAAAATATTAATAAATTAGAGAATAAAAAACACCTTAATAAAGAGATGTAGACAAGAATGTAGTCTTTCCAAAATATGTAGTTACAATTCAAATTAATTGAACATATGCACAACCATAAACATTGATAAAAAGAACAGTAAATTAATAAAGACAGTGTTGAGGAATAATAATTTGTTTGATCTATAAATATAAGTTCATCAAACATTGATATAAAAATTTCAAAAAGTTTCGGTTTCCTTAAAAATAAGATGAAAATAATCATATTATTATAAAGTTGGTATAAATGTTAATCCATCTTATCCACATTAATCGTACAGCATTCAATCCAGGGCGCATTGTTGCTCTGATTTAGAACGGCAGACATCTCCAAACTCTCTCACGTATTAATATATTCTATTCGATTCTATAATTCGCAGACGATGTATCGATTGAGATTAGAGTTTTGAGGCTTATAGTTTGTATCGAGTTGAACGTTTGTTAAATGGTAGGATTTTGATTGTAATATGTTGTTGTTTATGGTTTTAGGAGATAGTAATTAGAATTTTTTGATTAAGACTTTTTTGTTATTATTGTCAATCGAGTAATGACTTTTTCAAAGTTATGATTTGTATAAAATCAAATAAAACCCCGTACACCAAACATGTATCCAATCATTAACATACCATTAAACCTCGAATCGCATAGAATTTCTCTCGCAGTTGCGTTTAAGAAAGCTCGTTGGTGAGACGTTTACCATTAAATATATGTTTTACCACCTATAAAGATTGCGTCTAGATTCACGCCCGGGGCATGCCGCACGAAGTTAGTACGACAGTTCGTGTAGTCGGGGAGCTGGTTTTGATAAGCTGAAATTTATTTTAAAATGTTATTATTGAAATATCATTGCATACAAAAATTACGATCAGGCTATCAACAGATCTAACAAATTTTTGATTTATCATTTAACGTCAGTTTAAAGTGATTTTTGTTGTAAGTATCTACTATTACTAGGAATCACAGATCAAAAGGTAAGAAGATAATTTATCACACTACTGTTAGACTGTTAAGTGGACATTAGATAAAAAATTAACTTTCATAGTAATGAGAGCGAGCTCTTGGTAGAAGTACAGGAGGAATACCATTACATAGGTATCATATTATAAACTTAAAATAAAAAAATACACATCAACGACCTGGTGATGACACAATCAAATTTAGTGAAGCCCACCCAATTAACTAAATTAGATTATATAACAGAATCTCCCGCTGTCCCCTGCACTATAATTCACACAAGCTCGGATATGTGCCCGCGGCCCCCATGTGTGCCGTGATGGCTGCACGGCGTGACTCGCGCAAATAATGTTTATTGGGGACCAGTTCCATGAGCTTTTTAACTGTGGTTAAAGGGTTAAATATATTTAATAAAAATAGGTTGGTAAATATTATATGTATATTTCAGTTCTTAAATATAATAATATAATAAATAATAAATAAAAATCTTTATTTGCCAAAAAAACATTACTTTACAGAAATATGTACGCTGACTCCTAAACTAGAAGGACTCTGTGTCTTAGGAGCCAGCGTTCCTCCTTATAAATACAACTAAGTACAGTTTTTTTAAAAAGCAAAACAAAAATTTATTACAAAAAGCTTAAATTAAGAAAAAAGAAAAAAAATAAATAAATGTATATATAGTATGTGTGTGTGTGTGTGTGAGCGTGAGTGTGTGTGTGTGATTGTGAGTGGATGTGTGTTGGCGCGTGTGTGTGTGTGTGCAGAGCGTGTACTTATTTCCCTCAGTTCTTACTGCAATTTTTTAAAAGTTGTAATATTCTCTGTCTCCAAATAGTCTAATGTTTGTAATATTTTTGATAACGTTATTTTTAAGTCATGTTTATTAAGATCAAAAATCAATGTGCGGCGATTTATTTTATTGTAAATCAATGAACTCAAAACGCGGAACTGATGCTTGGCAAAGCTTGTCCTGTGGGGTTCTAAGGGACAAATATCTCTAGAACTTCGTTTGTCTGGGTCACGTGAAGAGGGAACTTGTGGATGTTTTTTGATAATAGTTCGCAGAATGTATAGCTGTCTTACCGTGAGGACTTCACAGTGAGCGTAGAGTTCGTTTGTTGGGAACCTGAATGGTTTGTGAGACATAACTTTGAGCACAGAACGTTGTGCTTTTTCTGCAATAAGCATTATAGTCTTACAAGCACCACCCCAGGCCGGTATGCAGTAGCTTAACACCGATTGACATAAACTAAAGTAGACTAATTTCAAAATGTCAAAGCTAGCCGAGTTACGTAACTTTTTAAAAATAAATGTAAGTGATCTTATTCGTGCTGCGATTACATTAATTTGTGGATGCCATTTTAGTCGATCATCTATGGTAACACCTAGGTATTTGTAAGCTACTACACGCGATAAGGAAGGACAGCCACATGAGACTGTTTCAGTTGTATCACACGAATGAGCATTTATTTTAAAACTTAATGGTGGCGCTCCCCGGTTATTTATATAAAATGGAATAAATTTAGTTTTCTCAACATTGACAGTCAACAAATTAGATGATAGCCATGACATAACAATTCTTAAACAATTCTCAGCCCTGTATTGAAGTTTTGTCCAGTCCGAGTCCCAAATTACAAGTGCAGTATCGTCTGCATATGTAAATACATTGCAGTTCTGAAGTTTAATTTGGCACAGTTTATTTATATATATTTGAAAAAGTGTAGGTCCAAGTATACTGCCTTGTGGCACGCCAAAGGTAATAGGCACATCGTCGCTTAAGTGCTCATCAATTTTTACACATTGGACCCTATTTGATAGGTAATCAGCAAAGATCTGTAGTGGGCATCCCCTCACTCCAATTTCTTCAAGTTTTTGTATAAGGATGGGGACAGAAACAGTGTCAAAAGCCTTAGATAAGTCTAGAAATACAGCCAAACACCTAGCCGAATTATCTAAGTGCCCGACTATATCTCCAACAAGATCAATAACAGCGTCCTCTGTAGACAAACCCTTCCTAAAACCATATTGCTTACTTGATATAATGTTATTCCTTTCCAAAAACTTTGTAAGATTATTATTTAAAATACGTTCAAGTATTTTAGATAAGCTGGATAATACTGAAATTGGTCTATATTGGTTAACATCCACTCTGTCCCCACCCTTAAACACTGGATGAACAATTGCCTTTTTAAAAGCATTAGGAAAGATTCCATGTTCAATACTTTTGTTACAAATATGAGTTATAATGGGAGCGAGGGGACGTCGACACATCTTTAAAACCTTTGATGAGATACCGTCCCAACCGGTCGCACAATCAGATCTTAAATTTAAAATTATGGATTCAATCTCAGATTGATCCACATTAGGCAAAAATAAGGAATTTACAGAGGATGGCAGACAAGAGTAAGCAAAACTGTTAAAGGGAGAAACTTTAATAAATGATGCAAGTCTTTGTCCAGTATTAGCAAAGAAATTGTTTACTACATTAGTCGAAGTTTTTGGAGAAGTGGCTATTTTTAAGAGACCTGAAGAAGAAATGTGTGATTTTTTTGTGTTGGTTATTTCGGTGATCGCTTGCCAAGTAGCTTTAATATTATTTCTAGCTTTTTTTAGTATACTTTCCTCGTATTCGCGTTTCAATGTTCGTAGCAGACGATTACAAAAATTTCGATACCTACAGTATGATAATTTAAGTATAATATTATCAGGTGATTTCCTAACATTCTTATGCATTTTATCGCGGTTTCTAATACACCTTAAAAGCCCTGGCGTTATCCAAGGTTTTATGTTTCTATTCTTTCTAGGAACTTTATGTTGAGTAGTATGTTTTTTAACAATATCAGATATGAGTAAAATTAATTTGTCTGTTATAATATTTGGATCATTATTATTCATAAGACCTGAAAAATCGATATTTTCTAATTCCAGCTGAATACCAAGATAATCAACACGCGATACATAATTATGAGTTATAATTTTTTGGAAATTTATATTTAATGATAGTAATACTGGCATGTGGTCAGTGATAAAAGATTCTATAATTAAGACAGTGCGATCAAGTGCCGATTTTAGTAAAATATGATCAAGACAGTTTGCCTGTCTAGTGGGAGATGTATGTGCTGGAAACAGACCGTGGGTGGCACTTAGGTTAAGATAGTCATGAGATCTAGAATCTACGTTATTCTCTTTAATATCTATATTAATATCTCCAATAAGCACAATGTTAGAAAATTTAGAAAATTGAGTAAAAACAGAATCGAGGCTATTTAAAAAGTTGTCAATGTTTTCTTTTGATTTTAAGGATGGCGATCTATAAATGGCAACAATTGCAATTGATTCAAGTTTGCAAACTAAACAGTTAGCATCTTGGAAAAGCGGTTCGGAAATCGAGCATTTTAAATCTTTTTTTATATAAATTATAATGCCTGAATTCTGATTAAAATTATTATTCGTGCTATGTATATCATATCCATCAAGAGTAGGTATATTGTAAGACTTATTTAGCCAACATTCAGATAGAACTATAATGTTACATGTTATTTTAATTTCAATTAATAAAGTACTGAGGTTGTCGAAATTTTTATTGATACTTCTTATATTTAAATGCAGTATATTAAGAGCATTATTTCCATTTTGTATATAACTTAGACAATGTTCAGGCAAACAGTAGTGAGAATTTGTTAAGTTGCATCTATCAAGATCTGAATTAAAGTCTTTTATTGTCACAGAAGCCATTTCAAATGTATTAAATAACTATCATTGACTCCAAGAAGTGCAGTAAAAAGTAAACTAATAAACTTAATAAAGCTTGCGTTGCGACAGAGAGTATAATAATATTATGTTTGATTTTATATTAAAATGTGAGGGGAAATAAGATTTCCAATCATTATAAGTACTGTAAATAATAATACTAATAGAATGATATTTTGTATATGTTTGTGTAAAATGAGTGTATATGTATAGTGTATATAGTTTACAAATTACATTATTACAAAAATAAATCGAACTTAGATTTAATATCTTATACAATTCTAGTAAGTGAATAGGTATAAAAAGTAAGAAATGTAATAATATAAGTTTGAATACAATTGAGCCAAGAATTAGTCACAATTCATTTTGAATAATGGATAGGCATTGATCTGAATTTACAATATAATGTTTATCACCTTCTTTTTTTCTTAGGAAAACTTTACCATTTACAGTCCAACAGAACTTGAAATCAAACTTTTTGGCGAATTCTCGGGCAGTGTAAAACAACTTTTTAATGGTGCCAGGCAGGTGTTCGGCCACATATATGGGGGAAGTATCATTGGAGTAACCAATTTTGTGAAGATTTAGTTTGTCATCCCGACTACGGCCCTTATTGTAATTTTTAACAGAAGAGAGCATCAAGGTTTTCGTGCGTACCGTGGAAAATTCGGCTATAATGGCTTTTTTTCCTCCAGGTTTCCCGGGCAAACGATAGACATCGCGAATCTCAGTCGGAGAAACACTAATGTTAAGAGTTGAAGCAATATTAGTGACAACCTTTGTAAGATCCAATAAGGATTCTGATTCTTTAGCTGGAATGTTACGTATTTCAATGCTTGATGAACGCGATGAATATTGCAAGTCCTGAATTTTTTTTTCCAAGCTATTTATAATATCGATATACTCTTGTCTCTCTTTTTTTAAATCCAATACTTGTTTTTTCATATCCTCAAACTGGTTATTTATGAAATTAATGGACTTTTCTATTTCGAGATTAGATTTTTGGATTGTTATATTTTGAATTTTGAGTTCAGATATCTCTGTAGTTAATTTGGTTAAAATATTATTTTGTGACTCCGCCATTTTGGTCCAACTTTCATCATATTCCGTCTTCCAGTTTGTGAGCATACATTTTATTTCTTTCTTGAAAATTTTAAAATCATTTGTGGGTGAGAAGTCCGGCCGAGGGCGTTTGTTTCGATTAGTAACATTAAGATCACCCTCACAATCAGAGGGTATTAGCGTTATATTTGGGGCGGATGAAACATGTGTCAAATTTTGTAAATTATTCTGAGGCGGCGTTCTATGTATTCGAGACATATTCAATTCACTTATTTAAGCAATCAATATTATGAAGTTCCTTTTCTTTTTAAAAGAAAACTATGTAATTTCAACTAAAGGAAGTAATAAGTATTCCAAATACTATGTTATTATCAGTTGTAATCGACTTACGATTTGATATTCTTGATTTTGTAAATTGTTCATTAATCACCAATATCACTGCACAGAATTGTTATTGCTTGATTTATACTGTAATTTATCAAAAAGATATACACGGATTGGCACTTTTTATTCTGATTTTTTAGGATTTTTTTATTTAAATAAGGAGGAACTATTAACAACGATGTTACTCAGTAGGGTGACAGATGACAGATCAAAATAATTCCGTTTGTTCGATTCTTGATCTAATGGCTGGTGACAAGTTTGCTGAGTAATTAATAAATTATAGATTTTATTATTTACAGTGTAAAAAATCAACGTTATTGCTATTTACACTACCTATAGAAAAATTTTATGCTATAGCATCGATAGCTATTGTAGCAATCGTATACGATTTCGAATACCATTTTTTCACTTCTCTATGAATATTTTTACAATTCTACAAAGACTTAATTGTCCCAAACCTTAAAACTAACCTGGCCTTAACCATCCACTTAAACGTCAGTTAACCTATAAGATACATCCCTACGTTTAACACTTTAATGCTCAGTACACACAATCAGATATTTGTTTTAAATTATGGTAATAAAATGTCTGTTGCAGTCACGAGCGGCTGCGCGTGCGTCTGCTTGAATTGGATCGAATCAGGGGAGCAATGTTATGATGACGAATTTAGATCGACCATAATGCTGTAAGCTTGGTGTACACTGTTTTGTAAGAAAGGTTTAACGTAATATATTAATGGATGGATTATGCCAAAAGGATGGTTTTAAAGAAGAAACTTTCAGTAGTTAGAAACTTTCATTATATTTAATAATGTGTTATGAGTTTGGTCGATGTCTACATGTTGTTAATATTTTGGCACCAATGTCGTTTTTTGAATTGTTTAAAAAGCTTTAAGAAATAAATGAAAAACCTTACGATTTAAATGATTTATTTTGCGTAAGAAACAGATGCTAGAAAATTGGCAAAGATAAACATAAAAATTGTTTAATTTCATTGTCTATTCAATTATTTATTTCTCTATCATTGATTATCCCCTGACTTCTCATAAAAATGTACACTGCGAATTATTATTAGTAATATTTTTCTGGTATTCTTATACTAATACACATTAAATTCTACTTAATATTCACATAGCGTCCTATTTACGAACTCACCATTGCATAATTCTCCTTGGTCACCATAGAGCTATGAAATATAACAGATTACAAAACCATAGGAAATAGAGCAGGGCCTACAGAGTCCGAAACTAATAAATCTCCCGATCGCCAACCTTCCCATCCAGATAATGTATTTCTATTCGGACGTTACACTTACTTTGGCAATTTGCGGGAACCTTTGTGCCCTTCAAGATATCTCGTCAGACGATTGTAGTGGACTATTTCTTAACTGGATCTATATAGAGCTGATAAATGATAATCTTACGCGATTACGAGTGATTCATGTGTATGGAAGTTTCGAATTTATTTATCTAGGTGCTATTCGGAAAGAAACAATTTGTTTGCAATTATTTTCTGAAAATTTCTCTTAAATACGCAAAACAATGTTACTCAAGGTATTGAGCAAATTATCGTTGAGGCTCCGTCTTAAAACACTTCAATCGTTATTTTAAAGTTAAACATAAGTTCAGTTCAGACATATATTGTTATAAAATATTAACTTACTGATCAGGTAAGGTTCAGTTTTTTAATCTGTATAAAAATATCAAAGCTCAAGCTTAGCAAAATAATTGACTTGTTTTTTTAATTTCTATGTAGATAAAAATTAAATACACTTTATTATATCATAGCAAATATATCTATGCATCATTTGCCTAAACATCTTTACAAATAACAGAATTACGACGGATAACTCGGAAGATTTCAAAGTAAGGCGGTATTATCAGCTCCATATACATCCAGTAACAAAGTTATCTTCGCAGCGCGTGATATATCCTCGTCTAAGAAGGGCTAAGGTCCGAGCCCATTTACAAATCACATGAACACTGACCACCCCACGACACCCCACCCAACGGACAATTATATATAACCCTTCTGTTCACCTTTCTAACTTAAACTTGAAATATCGTTGGATTTGGCCCCCTGAATTGTCTTATGGATGTAATTATATAGAGCAGGTAAGTTCGTAATTAAAATTAAAGGCACCTCTCAAATTGTTTGGCAAATTCCTTAATCTATAACTTGTTTCACAAGTGAATTAGAGCTTAAATTTATATTTAATTGCTGCTATAGTTTAATTTTATACCTGATCGTTAAATTTTTGTTATAAGACATGATTTTATTTTTATTTTATTTTACAGTTCACAGAAAAAGATAATGTTTCAAGTTAACATTATGTTAACTTGAATTTTATCTTTGACAAGAATAACTAACAAGTCAGCTACTCTACTATTAATCTATGTGCATGTAAGTTTCGATTGAAATATATTGTACAGGCTATTTTTAATAAGATAGACCAAAGGTTTGGAATTATTAATACAAAAGTAATTTTCAGTTACATAAGTACGAAATATTGAAAATAAATTTTGACAGGGCTTGAAAGCATTATGTCTATTTATTTATGTCTAAAAAGTATACAGTAATAACTATTTTTTTAGATCCTTTATGGCAACTTTCATGACACAGCCTGCATCCTTTACGGAAGATATAAGTTTTCGGCGAAAGAATTTCAGATGAAGAATTTAGATTTAAAGTTAGTTCAGCTTTTTCGGAGCTTATCTAATACAAGCAAACAATTCTTGCCTCCATAATATTATCAAAGATATTACTATTTAAAAGAACACATCAAACTATAGACATAGATGTAACTACACTAAATATAACAAAATGTTCATTGTACTCAATTGCTTTATCACCCCTTAAGCCCATTTGAATAACTATCGCCAGTTAATTCTTCAGATAACGCCGCCATGTTGGCTGCGGCCGGAAGTCCAACTTGGACATTCAAACTCGACCGGAACTTGATGGAACTGCGACATATATTTCGAATTTGGAACGCTATTGTTAATGTTTAATATTGACAGTTTGCGAGTGGACAGCGATAACGTGGATATCGCATTCAGTGAAAAGGATTTGTGATAGGTATACTAGAGACACACCTGACTTTCTCTGCTTCAAAAAGTTTAAGGATGGAAAAACAAATTCTGATTGAAAGAGCTTTACTCAAATGGGTCAGCTTTTATGATTATATGAATGAACATGTGACTATTTAAGAAATAGATCACATTGAAATGTTTTAAAATAAAATGTTTATTTTTTTTCTACATTACATCAATTACTTAACTCTCAATCAACCCAAAATTAATTACAATTATGCAATATGCCTTGTTTTAATTTCATTCCCACTATATTTCATAATTACAGGTGACTTATTACTACACTACATTTATATCTAAACTATTTCAAAACTACGCGAGTGCACCCGCGTGCACGAACTAGCTGGTCATAAAAGCGAAGTGATACAAAATAAACAGCGCCTATAATTAATTATTCTCTAAGAAATTCATACGACAAGTCGGCTTCTTACCCGGCTAAGGGTCAAGATATGCTTTAAATTAATATTCATATAGCAGGCCCAGGTGAATGTCACAATCTGAGAAGGGTGGACTTAAGGAATGGACATCGGTTTGCGATTATTTTGGGAGATTATGCAAGTGTGGGGTTCGGTTCATGCCAGCGAGGGTGTGCCTCTGAGAGGAACTTGTTTCGTATGTGAGTTGAATATTTTGTAGGAAACGCAAAACAGTTTTTTGTAATGCCTACGTGTTTATTTATTAAACATTTAATTGTATTAAAGTAATTGCTCTATATACGATTTTTAAAACGATATTTGAAATAATTGATCATTATTGTATTTACACACAAGTTTGTACTGTTTATGCGTTATACTTCAGTTATTCAATGAAAAAATTAACGTATTATAGAAGGGACAGTACAGTTTAACCCGTACATTAAATCAGGTTCTACACAATCTTGTAAGAGCTCTAATTCTACAGTTCTACAATCAGCTTATGATATACAATTTAGATTCGCTATAACTTTGCAATTACAATTCTACATTAGTTCTTCATTTAAGGTTCAGTACAACTGTAAGGGTTGCCAGTCCTATAATTTCAGTTCTACAAAGTGGTTGCTCTATGTCCAGCGGGTGCCAAGACGGGGTGGGATACAATACGGGCGCTTGTCTTATCTGCCCACGCCCGAGGTACTGGTCTGATGGATTAACTTCATTGTTCCTGTTGCCGGGTGGAGAATTTATAATTACACTTTATGTACTGCTAATTTTGTTTTTGTTCTTTGTTTTTTTTTGGTGGTGGACGATATAGTCGATGTGTGAATTTGACTAGTTCAAACACTACTAAAATATCATATTGGTTTATATAAATAAGTCAACTGATAATTGTTTATACCATATAGCATTTAAATTCATTGCCTTTTTTCATCTCAGTCTTACACCAGTTATAGTAAACATTATAATAGATACGAATGCATTGTAAAATCTTCACAAAGCTAGATAGTTGCAATTGTATAGCTTACATATAGCCAGCAAAGCAATATAAAAACAGCTATTATTTACCGTTTAGAAAATTTCACAATGACAAAATACCTTTACCAATTATAAATTACCTTTGGAGAAGTTATCACACCACCATTGGCCACACCATCCAACTCCTTTACCATAAGTTTAAAGTCCGTTCTTCTTTCCTCACTTCTTACCCCGATACTGCTTTTTAGAGCTAACGAAACAAGACAGCAAAGAAGGCAATACAAAGAAACACGTCTATTATTCCAAAGTTTCAATATTTGCCCCCATTCCGCTGACCACCTGAAGTCGATCCGACCCTCATCAAGCAAACTAAATTAGACATTCTAAACATCTTGACCAAGTTATTATTCGGGGATTCAGTCGACCGAGTCAAATCCTAAAAACAAACTGGACGCATGCAAATAGCTGCGAACTAATTAAGTATGGTTTGTGTAGGATTCCAAATCTTGGGATGTGTTTTGATTAAATTATTCGAGTGTTCAAGAAGTTATGTTTGAACGTCTTGATATTCAATTGGATAAATTAAAAAGGGTTTGTTTGGTACGAATATGTATGTATTAGCCATATTATATGCTTAATTCATATTATATTTTCATAAGTTTATAACGCTTTATGTTATTAGTCCCTTCGGGCTTAGAAAAAAAATCTGTCTCTCCGTTGGTTTCTATTCTTCTACAATATTTTATTTTTGAGGGAAAATTGAAAAATTTAATTTTAGTGTATTTTAAATGCGGACATAAATATTGTATTCAGAAGTCGAGGTGTATTAGCAACTTTTCCTTACATTCTCTTGTAGAGACAATTTCGTAACAAAATATTCGAATTTATTGTTACAAAGAAAATTAAAATATTTTTCCAAACTAGGTGAGACTGAAGACTGTGAGACTCGAGTTTCGACATTCTGTATTGGTATTTAAAAATTTTGAAGAATAAATGTTTAATTACATTGCGATAAGTATTTTATTGAATAATCCAAGATAATTAAGATCACTTAATCACCATGTTTTGGATACTTATAGCAAAAATAACAATTGTTTTATTCACAAGAAACGTGTAAGTATTTTCCTTTTATATTAATGCTATTATTTTTCATTAAAAATATAAATTATTAACAAAACCACAAACAAACAGTATTATTTCCACATCACTACAAACAAAGCATTACCAGCTTGTCCTACATTCGAAAAAACAAAAACAATCTATCTTTCGATGACTCGGAAAATCGTGACGTCATCGTGCACTTTTCTGGAGTGTCTTCAATTTCCTCCAAGAAGCCCTAAGTCATGTTTCAACCACATATGTCACGGGAAACTGACTCTTAAAGTAATGAACATAGAGGTGGTGGGGAAGAATATTTGTGGTTTATGTTATACAGAGGTCTAAAACAGAGAACATATTTTTCAGGCATTTTAATAAACATGACGTGTAAATATTTAAAGGAGGTTTATTTTAATAATAATTTTTAACTTGTATCATATTGTGATCATTATAGTAGGTCTGTAAAAAAATAATATTTCATTAAAGAGGGAGCAAATAAATGTGTTAAGTTGTTTCTCGGTGTGCATATTATTATTAGTTGAATAATACAGTTTATAATAAAATGATAAGATACACATTTCGGACTAATTTCTTTAAATTAAAAAAAAAGTGAAACAAAGCTGTATTATTTTTAGGTGCGATTGGTTATAGAATTCATATGCTTTATATATTAATTTCATTGTAATAAGACCCTGACCATTACATACGAATACATTTTCATATTCAATAGCAGTTACAGTCATTTGTTTCTAGATTGTTCAACATTTTAATCGCCCGTGTGTTCCAAGTAAAGGGTAGGGTGTGCTGTGGCATAAATGATCACCAAGTTAGGTTGACGAAGACAAATGACGGCTGATGTCGAACTTACACAGAGATAAGGTAGGCTTCTTAAATTAGCTGCGTTTTACTTCGGTTTATTTTTCACTGTCCGAGTCGGTTAAAGGGTTGGCTTGTCGAAGTTAGTTTTGAGTTTTGATGAAGTGGCCTTTACTGTTGTATACTTGGCGTTTGTATAATGTTATATGTATTACGTTATAAACGATTAATTTTATAGAATAGATATTTAAGCCATTAAAAATTTGCTGCTTACTTGCTGTTATTCAAATAATATTATACTAAACAACTATTAATCAGCAGAGCAACTATTGAATTCTTTGCAGGGTCTTTGAGTTATCTAAACATAATAAAATTATTATATAAATAAAAATACCATGGGCTGTACAATACTAAAATATATTTCTTGCATGCAAAAACGAATATTTTGCCCCAATGTGATTTTACTACAATTTAGGTCACTTACAAATATTGTCATTGTATTTCTCACTAAGCACTCTACAAATTCGGAGCAAACTGTATGGTACATTTATATAAATTGTGTTAAAATGACTCGAAAATGAGGTAACATCCTCTACAATAAATTACCCTCTATCTAGTATAAGACCTCTAGCGCAGGTCGACCGCAGCGATTGTCCGAAAATTAGCTTTGACCGCATATAAATACATTAAGATAATCCGTGGGATAAGTTGTGAGATACAACGAGTTTTATATGCTATTATTGTAAAGGTAACGATTTATTTGGTATTATAATGCCTTATAAGCCTTTCGTAGTACCCATGAAATAAGAAAGTATTTTTCAATAGTAGATGGTATGATTTTTGATTGCCAGTGCAGTAAAATTTGCGTAAGGCAGAGTAAGATTTTAGTGGGAGTACCAGCAGATTTTGGTGGATTGTAAATCTGAAATCTGTTGAAAAGTCGCAGCAAGCTATGTTTTGATGTTTTGATCCTATCTTAAAAATTTGGACGGTATAATTTAGTAAAGAAGATAATAATATAGTGCATAAGAGCATTAACCACTCCTTAACCCATACTTCGATAAAAAAAGATATTATTACATTATAACGATATTTCTACATTAATAATATCGCTTAATTTTGTAAATTACAGCACACGCCAAGTCCAAGGGAGGCGGCAAGTCAAATAGTGATGAAGATGTTTGACCAAGATGCCTGGAGGTTATGTTTTCTGTCGGAAATATACCTTGAATATACTTAATTATAATACAAATGTATGTGTTTATATCTTGTGTTTTATACCTGTAATATAAGTGAAATTATTTGTTTTTAATGATGAATTGTCCAGTTCTAAAGGTTCAGTTCGGAAGGTTCTAGCCTCTAGGTAGAGGTAGAGTTCATGTATTTAATAGTAAATTTTGTACTCCTTAATCTTATGTTTTTAATAAATAGAATAAATAATTAAAGATCAATATACAGTAGAAATTAAGAGAATTTTCAGGACGTAACTTTTCTTGAAAAAGTTTTTCCGGCACGTAACTACTTCTGAGTCGATATACGTGATTAATAAACAGAAAATGATACCTACTAATATATGTTGATATAAACTAGAATACTTTTTTCCTGTGGCTGAAAAAGGCTTTATTTATTATTGAAATTCAACAAAAGAAGTACAAATTCAATAGATTAGGTACCACGATTATTAATTATAGTGTTTTCAAGAAAAGAGTTCCTTACAGGGCATTTCTGAACTCAGAAATAAATCAAGTAATCACAACCAAAAAACAAAATCATTCATAAACATTTCATAACAAACTATGAACTCAAATAGAGCTTAAATATTAATCATCAAATACTAAATCCCAACCTGAATTCAGCTTCAAATCTTAACTAGCAAACACACACTAAGATTCGACTAACACATTTAAATGTTAACCCCCCTCCCCCCACTGACCGGGGTCAGGGGGTTGGGGGTTCATCCCATCTCCCAATACATTTCATATTCCGTTGACAGAGGCACAATAATAACG
>CAJQZM010012903.1:0-18201 GCA_907164665.1 Colias nastes | reverse complement strand
GCTTTGCGAATTTAGGGTTTTTTTGTGTCGATTTCTACTGGCCTATATAGCTATTCTTGTACAATGAGGGTATTCACACTGAACATGATTAATGAAACTATTTAATTGAAAACATGAAGTACACACGCACATACTAGAATTACACCTTATGCTAAGCTACGATTATATTTCACTAAAAATTGCTATAATATAAAGTGACCTCATGACCTTGTGTAGACTACTTATTTATTCTAACTGTATTCTCTCTCTTCGCATGAATATTTCCAAAATAAGAACAATACTAGAGACAGCGCATCCAAAAATCCAGATATAAAAAGCACCAGCAGTTTGGGACAGAGTGATCGCACATCCTACCTGACAACTATAACTGTTAGACATTATATTTTTATTCGCGATATCCGCTTTATCCACATACGTGATCCCAATAGCATCGAAATATAACTTTTGGCATATACCAGCCTCAAAAAGGTGCAAAACCATCTTTTGAAATGGCGCAGTAAAGTAACTGTTTTTCCGAATAATCATCTCGTGGTAAATGAATAGGATGTCTTCGTTCACTCTGACAACCCTTGCTTCGTCACCAACAGCAGTATCTGCTTGAAACGGAGGTAGAAATCCATCAATCAATATAGTCGCACCTTTCTTTTTCAAAATTACTTCTTCACAATCTATGAAATGCTCACAAGAGCCCGAAGTATTCGCAAAGCTTTCATACTTCTTGTCTTCTAGAAAATATTTCGCTGTGAACATCAAATATGGCTTGACTCCGGATGAAATCAACTCATCTATAGTTCTATAGAGAGTAGGTGGACCTTGAATAGTCAAATACGAATACAGCTGAACGCCAATATATGCTGATAAATGAAGTGCCATAATGAGATACATTACGTTGACAATTTTCTGCTTGAGAGATCTCGCATCTTGCAATGACGTAGCTCCAAGCAGAGCACCAGCGCTATAGAGTAATGTATCGTTTATTGGAACGGTCTGATTATCAATTTTGCACATCAGTCTCCATACGATTGCATAAATTAAATAAAATACGAAGAAAACATAGGTACCGTTTACTTTACCTACAAAAGACTGCCATGACCGTATCTCTCGCTCAACATTGTAAACCCAAACAACAGCTTGCCGCGTATACACTCCCGAATAATCAACTTTATCATCATAGATTCTGTAAAGACCTCCAGCACATATATCTAAACTTCCATTTTGTAGTAGATCTAGAAATTCTTTATCAAAAAATGGATTTTCTTCTTGTCTATATATAAAATATAAACGAAGAGTGGTGTTGAAGTATTGAGATGCTATTTTTATTAATTCAACATCGGCACCACTTATATCCGTTTCAGTGAGAGGGTCAAAATCTGTGTAGTTTTTATTTTTTTTGTTTAAAGACATGTACGGATGTAGAGTAGCAAAACCAGAATTAAGCGGACATTTTTTGAAATCTCTTAGTACTTTCTTTGGAAATATTGACTCTCCGTTTCTTAAACATCCTCTTGCACATCTATTCACTACGCGAAATCTTACTAAACGAGTAACATTGCAAGTTATTTCATCCACTTCTAATTCAGCATACATAAAAGTAAGATTTCTGGGATCGTCTAAAACTGTAAAGGTAATATCTTTAGACATTACAATTTCAGCATTATTTTGAAATGTCTCATTGCATGCCTTCAAATCGCCGATAATAATAAATAGGTATTTCGTCAGGACCCTTTCAAATGTTAATTTATATAAATCTCTACAATCTTCAGTGATAAAAATACACAAACGGCTAACAGCATCAGTTTCTGCATTTAATGTATTTATATTATCTGTTGTAATAATGGGAATCTCATGTAAACTTAATTCGTTAATCATAATATCATGGTATTCCCTTTCTTGCTTCGTTTTTGTATCATCTGGGTTATAAATTAAAATCGTGGATTTAAAAAATACATCATTCTTTGCAGCTTGTATGATACACGGAGAAATCGATTCTATAGCCTCCGCACAGGGATGATATTTCGTTATGTTTTCCAAATAATTGTCATTATTTATAGCAAATGTCGTTTTTAAAGAATATAACAAAAATGTGATAAACAACATTACCTTAGCCATGACTTAAAAGCACTGTTACGTTTGATAATGATACTATTACTTTTTCAGAGACTATGAAAAGGAATTTAATAAATTTAGACCCGTCTTATTTTTAGACTTGACTAAAATAACGTAATGTTTTAAAACTCTTGTTTCTTACTTTTATATTTGATCTGTGTTAAAAGTGTCAGTAAAATAAAAACGAACTATCTAAAAAATTGCCTCCTAATAGTTCATTATTTTCTAAAATCGATAAATTCTTATACCTGCAACTGAAATTTTACATGATTGTCTCTATTCAAATATCTTAAAGAATGTTAAAATATCATAAAAATAATAAAAATTTATGATACCTGATACTTTCTTAAGTTTTAAAGTCTATGGAATATTACAGTTAATAACTAAAGGTACAAGATAATTACATATTTTACGTAGTAAATGGAAATCTATGTAATTAGGAAATGCTTTTAAAAGAACAAGCAAAGAGAAGACAATTAACCTTTTTATATTGAAACATTTTGAAATTACAGAATAAACGGTGTTTTTGTGGAAACTTCTTTAACTACGTTGAGCACTTTTTGGTAGAGGAAATCTTAAGGATTCAGGTATCCACCATGCTTATTAAGTTATTACATAATAACATTACGATATAACTTAGTAATATGTATTATCTTCTACAAATCTATAGACTGGTTACTTTTTTATTTAATTTTCACCAGATTGATTCAATATAGTTCAATATAAATAAATTTCTGTAGTTTCTCGGTGTGAATTAATTTGAAAACTCATAATTATGGTAAAAAAATTATGAGCCACAACTTGTGTGATCCCTATTCATAATATCTATGTATTTGTATGCTGTCGTAAATTTTTAAAAGTAATAGTCTGACGAAAAATTTAGATACTTACTTCTAAGTTTATTTTATTTTTAAAAAGTGTTTGAAATATAGATTTTTTTGTATAATAATATCTTCTTTCTCTTTTGTCTGGCTTATTGAG
This sequence comes from Colias nastes, assembly GCA_907164665.1. NCBI lineage: Eukaryota > Metazoa > Arthropoda > Insecta > Lepidoptera > Pieridae > Colias > Colias nastes. The sequence goes on along the minus strand of CAJQZM010012903.1, from coordinate 15,114 downwards.
CTGATTCATAACAAAGGAATAAAACAATAATAAAAACAAATAACAATTAACCATTTATTTACAATAATACGTAGCACTTATTATATTTTAGTAGTTAAAGTTACAATCAACAATGACTAGACAATAATACATAGGTACAGTAAATTCGATGTAATATAAAATTCAATATAATTAATATAAAATACTGATTGGTTAAATAAAAAAATTAAAGAATTTCATTAATTAACGTTTGATTTAAACGGAATATTTATTTGCGGTTGAAATAATTTTAACCGTGTAATTATCTTTAAAGTTAAAACTCGAATGCACGAAATATTTTCAAATTTGTTTATTTACTGGCAACTCCCGCACACAACAAAAACAATCCCACATTGACGTTTGACAGTATTTACATCGGAATTTCGATTCAATAGGTACATAGTATAAGTTTGGAAATACAATTTTAATCTTCTTTTCCCGCCCAAATGCTGTCTCCGTTGACTTCGGTTTCAGTCGTGCCTTTCACGAATTGTTGTATAACTGGCAGTTTGTACAGATATACGGACATGATGGAGCCCGCACATGCTCCAGCCCAGTATACTGTGGCATGCTCAGTTAGTGAGTGGCCGTGGCAGCCGGCTTTCAACGATGTTGCTAGTACTGGGTTGAAATATCCACCAGAATATTCGAATGCTAGAAAAAAAAATACAAATGTACTGAGAAAGTGTAAAACTGAGAATAAACTTATTTAGAACAGGAATATTCGTATATATAAACGTTTAAAATTTATGTATTTCCGAGATAAATCTCCGTTCCAATTTTTTTGCAATCTATACTAATAATTACCATTAATAAAACGTTTTTCCATTATCTACATTAAAAAAAGAGATAAAAAATAAATGAAATGTTATAGGGATTAAAAATCTACAACTGAGCACATTTAAAACTATCCTCTTGGATAATAACCGAGGTAAAACGGACGAGCCTGTAAATTCCTAACTTTTTAGTTTTTATCCTCTACGTAATGGACGCAGATTACGCTTTATGCAGTCTGTGTAATCGTCCGACTTTCCCGCGTAAATGTATTGCGTCGTTAAATAAAATTGACACTTATTTTAATAAGCGTTTTTAGTTTCAATTTTAACTAACTGTATTTGTTTAATTTATTTCAGAACGATTTTATAAGTTTTATTTTGACGTAAGTTGCGTAAGATAGACAAAACAAATATAAACTAAGTAACATTACAAACAACATTCATATTACCTATCAATTTAACATGCTACATTAATAATAATAATTAGCGATATCTATACTATTTTTAAACGTGCAATCAATAAAAAAAATATTTTATACTAGACAACTGACTATACACTAATTAGCATAGCAACTAAATATGATTGTAAGGAAGGAATAAATAATGGTATAAGGGTAACAGATAAAATATAAAAGCTAAATACCAATCTTCTTACCAAGCTTCTTGATCTTACGTAAAAACCAAAGGCCAATACATAAGAAAATATATGTGACTGATGAATACTATCAGCACGATCTGCCCATACATGACACATTTTTGTTTACAAAATGCTGTTAGACATTTATATTTTATATGTATCAAGAATACCTCTTCCTAAATTGACTTTGCAAGTAACAGACAAGCTGATGTCGGCATTTGGGCTATCGTCTTGATAGCTAAAGATGTAAATCGTGCCTCTTAATAGAGCGCCTGTAACACGGAAAGCTTAGCATTTGAAAACGAAGTTAGTGGGTTTTGCTGTGATAAAAATGACAGGCGTGAATAATTTTAGTACAAAAGTTCAACTCAAACAAAATTGTGATGGGTACAACACAGGAAATAATTTGATGATGTGATGATAAAGTTATTTGACGGTAAAAAAGGTAATTGAATTATCTTCAAACGTAAAACTGCAATTAAATGATTAATCATCGTAAACATTACAGAAGTAGTTTCGATTTTAATCACGATTCCAAATTAAAATTCATATACAATCGAAATTTTATTTTTGTACATAACAAATCATTCATATTGTACACGCTTGTTTCCATACAAATGTTTTTCTCAAAGTTCAAATGAAACAGTTCTTACCAGCCACAACAAGAGATGTGCCGACAAAAGCGTCGATCGCAGTGGCGAAGCGTGGGTTGATGTCTCCCAAGGCCCTGGATGCTAGTCTGCACATACATGTGGCTACACCTTCCACCAAGGCACCATAGAGCACTGGCACCTGAAATATAATGCACTTTATTACATGCATACTAATGACTAAAATCCTATATATTCATAATGTTCAAATGCTTTTAAAATTCTAATTTACTACAGTTCTAACAATATCTCATCTATCTTGCGTATATGTACCATTATTTTTAATTTATTATATTATCACACATTATTTACTATTCACAAATGTAATACATTCCATACATTCAAATGATTTAATTAATCGTACATCAATCGCTTTGCACTAATTGTGAAGTACTCAACTGAATGGAAAAATGCTATATGTAAATGTAAAAGCAATATATTACATTGCAATGTAAATGTAAAACGAAATCGTTTTAATATATTTCGATAAACGAAATTTACAAATTAAACGTCGATGACTCTTGATAATTTATTGGAGTGGTAAAAATGAGAGCTTTTTGTTATTTATTTAATTAATTATTCGAGCCGGTTCGTTGTACGCTAAATGCTGTTTTTAATTGCACTAATTTATTTTAGAATTAAGTGATTGTTTTGGTATAAGGGAGTTTAACAGTCCTTAAATAAATAAATAAAAACTGAAATAAAAATGGTTGTAAAGACCTCTTCATCGACTCAGTGTTAAGCACATTACAATTTACGTGTTGGGTTCGATAACCTACTAAAACTTACTTATATATTATCAGGTACGTGATTGCTGCCGAAGGAAATTAGCTTTAATAATGTATACCCGAAAAATGGTTACATGTTTTGTACTAGCACAGACTGTACTAGACATTACTATAAATTTTAACGCCTATCCAAAACAAAAAATATTTACACATATCCTCGGAATTTTGTTACAATATTGTTTTAAATAACTTTGTAAATTGTAACCTAACGGACTCTAGTACATGTGTCTAAAGAAACACAGCCTTGTCTGGAAAGGTTATTCTGTAGCACCTATTTGTTTGATTGATCGTGTGTATACAATCAATCTGAATATAGGTGCAATATCTTTTAATATTGTAACTAGTCGTAAAACATTAAATAAATTAAACTATTATTAATAGTAACCTACTCTAAAATAGCTTGATTATAATTTAGTTGAAATTAACAAACATGACGTAAGTATTTTTCAGACGAAGAGCGCTTGAAAATAATTCAGTACATATTTCAGTATTTATAAAATAATAATGTTTTGGTGAATAAATCGTAATTAAAGATTACCTATATGTAACGATTACATATTTCTCTATACTTTATTTCACTAAACGCAATAAAATATGTTACAGTTCAAAGCATAATTAAATATTTAGTTTAATTTGTAAAACATAATTCAAAATCTAATTAACAGTAAAACACAGGTAATAACTTTTCCGCTCTTTGTTAAAGTCACAATTAAATAAATCCAGACGACAGTTTTATTTCATTTAGAAAGATGTTATTAAACTTAACGTTCCTTAAACTAAAGAGTTATAACATCAGTATTATTTGACTTCGTTCTTAATCCAGCTTTTAGTGTAATGAAAAAGATTTTTGTTTATATCACTTTATTGTCTTTGCTTAAATGTTCAATGTCTGAAAATAGTTGTGATTGTACATATTTGTTTTGTTTGGTAAGTATATTCAGCGCTGTCATTGAACTTTTAGCAGTTCAAGCACCCAGTGACCCAGCCTTTTCAAAAAGTCAGAGAATACTGGGACAATTAAATACTAATATCTTCTGTTTATCAATTTACTGTTAACACTTTTACGTATTTAATAAAGCCCTGTTACTTAAGAAATATAACTAATATGCATAAATACTACATATTATGTTTTATTAATTTATCTATTCGTATTGGCTCCCATTTTTGCACAAATTTGAAGCTGTAATAGCAGCTTCAATAAAAAAAATAGTATAATATTTTGTGTTTTTGTGTACAATAAAGGATAAATAAATAATTAATATATTACCTGTAAATCAGCCGTACAGTCTTCAATAGCCTTATCCTTGTGTGTGTCAGAGATTTCAAGAGCCCAGTACGTCTGAACGTATTTGAAGACTAGCAGGCCGCCGCCCAACTCCGCCCATGTTTTTAGTACTGCTTTACGAATGTCGGTCCTTCCTGGTAGATTAAAGAAAGTATTTAGTTTAATTATTCGTTAAGATATGGTTGAGATAATTTATCACATTTTTATTAATGTTTGATGATGAAAGTTAAGTAGGTACATTGCCGATTGCGAAATGATTGACTTAGATATTAGAAGGTAACTAGGTAGTCTTTACTCTAGATAGTTATTGACTTAGATTAATCGTCACATAATTCTAGATATCGAAATTAATAAGCCGTTTCTATTAATTATTATTCATTTATCTATTCTTTGTATCTGTATTCATGAAAGACATTAACTTTAAAACTTAAAATACCTAGACCATAATTTTCGTATTCAATATTTAATTTTTTCTCCAGAAATTTCGAGTCTTTAAGACATTAAAATAAACTTAATTTAATTACTCTTAAAATTGTCTTACCTTCAATAATATCTTCGATATGTGTATACGGGCACGCCGTGGCTTCTCCCCAATTTAGTGACCACCATATTGTCAATAGAAACAGGAATACCGCGTATGTAGCTACACCGAAGTTGTCTGCCACTGTAAGATTAATTTCATGATTTAGTCTTTATTGGTAGAAAATGTTACCCTCTAGACTCTATTTATTCATTTATTCATGTATTTATAAGTATTGTACAAATTATAAGTAAGTAAAAAATCAAAAGATACAAAAAAATTGCACAGAAGGCGGTGTTTTTGCTGGACAGCAATCTCTGCCAGGCAATCTGATAAGAAAGGAAATGTAAAAAAGTTTCCAGGAAGAGACCATAAGAAACAAAAATCCAATCATATAAAGTACGAAAAAATATCATTCACTAAGACCATGAACATTGAAAATATACCTCTAACATTCATCTGCTATCAATCAATTTTATTATCTTATCTTTTTATTTTAACCATAGGATATATACCTAAATCTAATTATTCAATGGAAATAATAAGCTGTATTGATTATGAATAAACAATTATTGTTATAAATTAACTCATTCAACACGTAACATGACATGGTAAAGTAATAAATCTATGGTGAGTTTAAAAACCATATTTTAATATAGGTACCTATCACCTATAATCTATATAAAAATTTGCATAGATTTAACAATTTGCACCAAGTGGCTGTAAGCTATCGTAATTTTATTCATTCGTTTTGTGAATGTTAATTTTATACCCGCGTTTAATTAATGTTTCACACTTGCTTGAGTAATTCAAAGTCTAACAAATTTGGTTAACATAAGCTGTAAGCGGAAAATATGTAATAAATATAACCTCTAACGACCAATAATGTGACATGATATTTCATATGAAATACCACAACAGTGTATAGTGAAATTTTGATTTTCGTAATTCTTGAATAAGAACGAACCATCTAACGGTGCATTTTGACCAAACGAACATAGAGCTAGAGCTAGAGCAAGAGCATTCTGTCGTGATCTTTAAGTGTAAACGAAAACTCGTATTAAGTGTTGTTCAGTATAAGAACATTGCATAGAATCTTTTCAAACACACTAAGAACAACAAAAGAATGCTCTACGCCTAAATTAAAAGAATTTGACATAGTGGGGTTTGAATGAGAATTTCTCGTTTGATGTAAATGCACCGTTAGACTAATATAGAGATTAGAAAGAGTCATATGTTACCTATAGTAAAAGTGGAAGGCTCTTAAGTATTTGAAAATATTTTCTTAATGTTTTAATTTTACATGTAGTTCCTGAATTCATATTTATATTAACTTACTGTTTTATGAGATTTTATCTTCTTTTATATCAAAATTATATTTACGAGTTTAGGGAAGACTGTGACATCAAATAAATGCTATTAAATAATATTTATGTTATTAAATTGTATTATATGTATAGCTTTATGAGAATATATTTTTATTTAGGTAAAGGGTGTATAAGCTTGTATACCATATGTGCAAAAGTGATTTTGATATTTGCTACGAAAGATTAATTAATTAATTATTAAGAAAGCCTAAATTAAAAAAAAACTTCTAAAATTTTAGTCAACTTTTGCAGCAAAAATACGAACAATCAGTATGAAGTCAAACAAAACATTAATCTTTAAAAAGAACTAAGTACTAAAGTTGTAAGTTATTAAATGCCGATAAAACAGTATCTAGGGCAAGTTTCAGGAAAGTTCCTATTATCATAGCATACGTAATTTGAAATGTTTGGATTGAATCCCGCTTCCATATCCTTTTCTATTTTTTATCCGTCTTAAAAATACTTAAATTTGCATACACGTAATGAAGTTCCGTGAAGATTTTTAGTTATTAAAACAGTGAGATATCTATTACAAACATTTTATTGTTTATGTCTCTCTTTTCCTAAGTTACCTGCTTTTTAACTTTTTTTAAACGTATACATTTATAAATGAAATATAGAAAAAATTCGATCACGAGGCGGGATACGAACCCGCGTCACAACTTTCGCATTTATAAAAGGAGGATTTACATTTAATTTCGTTCCCTATTGCAATCTAAACTTACCTATAATCAGTTCAAAACAGCATCCACACAACTCCGCAGCAGCGATCGCCTCCTCAAACAGAACCCTTACAAACGGGTCCTTAACTACGCTCTGCACCAGGCGCCGCGCACAATGCGCTAGTATGGATGTAAGGAGGATGAATAGGGTTGATACCACTAGCGGTGCGAAGGTTGCTTTGTTCACCTGAAAGTAATAGTGAGTTTAAATAGGCTATTAATTATCTCGATAGAGATGAGGAATCATTGTACCCGAGAGAGTTAATATACGTGTATTGTGTTTGGACACCAGAAGCATTGCTCAGGCAACACACCATAAATCGTCTGTGATAGACGTAAAGGCTAATGATGATGATAATTGTCATCGTATAATTGTGTGTTTTCTTAAAGTATCATGATACAAATATATATCGCAACCAAATTGTATAATATTGATGATTTCGTACCTACTACAGTAGCTATGTAGATTGTATGTTTTATCCCTTTAATTAAAAAAACGAGAGTATGGGCTGTTATATTTTATACACTAAACACTTATACCACATTAACTCTTATTTTAAATGCCAATATTTTTACATAGGTACAATAATAAAATATTTATTAAATTTTTATCAACTCTCGAATTTAAAATAACTCTAAATTTTTAGGCCAACCTAAATACTTTTAAACACTTTAATCTTTTAATAGGTTGCAACTAAAATTTTAACACTAGCATTTCCATTAAAATCTCAAACACATATTCATAACTAGCAGTGCGTATTTTACTAAAACTGAAACGAGTTCCTTTGAAACAATTTCATAATCAGACTTCTAAGTAATGAAACTCGACTATTACGTGAAAAGTACACAGTATTAAGGTAGCTCTACATTAGTGCCGTGAAGCTCCGTTAACAGACGTGAACGTGAATGTAGACGGTCCCTTAGACACATAAAACTGAAAGATAAATTCGATTGCTCTGGCAGGATCACGGGTGGCCGAGTTAGTCAAGGCGTCGCCTCAGAATGGCGGAAGATGCGTTTTCGTATTGTGCTTTTTTCTTTTCTTTAAAAATTTATAGATGGTTTGCGTTCGTCGGTTTTTATGTTCTGTCCTCTTGTTTGTATATATAATATCATTGGATAAGAGTCGGTAGTTTGTCCCGCGACAAATATTCACGCGCCGTTCACATCCACATTCGCGACCTCGTGCCATGGTAACCATAGCAACCCATGGTATCATAGTGATTTTGGGAGCAGTTTCTACATCTATTTCACGGCGTTTTCACGAACAATTGCGAGCATCCTATGAATGTTTACACCATTTACCTATGCCGTGAATTCGCGGTGTGAATTCGCTGCGTGAATTCACAGCACTAATGTGTAACTGCCATTAGAGCAACAAGGCGAAGAGTTCGTTACAAATTATTCAAAACTACTTAAAGCGGCTTCATTACAGAGTTTCGTAGGTTAGCATTGTCCTCCAAGTCCTCGACTAACTCGATTAGTACAACTTTCCGTTTTAATAAGGCCTCTTGTACGTGACAATTCCCGTTTTGTCTTTTTTACATTGTATTTTTCACAAATTCGACGGGTTTTAAGTGCTCTTCCTGTCGGTATGGCGCATAAGTTAAATTGAATGTTGTGACCGTGTTTCTGTAAGCTGGTGATAAGCTTCTTGAATGAAGCAGATTTTTTTTGCATTCTAATGCGCAAAACTTTTAATTATATTTCGTAGCTCTGCGTAGAGCTACTGTTAGTGCACGCAATTATTATTTTATTTATGTTCGATTTATATATTTTTTATTTCATCATTGTAAAAAACTGTATTTTCTTTAATTTATTTTTTTTATTTTAATCTTACATATAATATAACACGGTAGCTCATGAGTATTGTAGAAAAATGAGCAGCATCATAGTATAAAGAGAAGCAAGGATAAAGCTGTCTTCGCTGTCATAGTACGATTTATTTAAAGTAGCTTCATAATGTCAATAAAAATTTTGTATTTGCAATTTACTTTCACAAATTAATGTGAGCAAAACCGAGAGGCACAGCTAGTAGAAATATAAAACAACATCTTAATACGTATTTTATTGTTTGGCTTAGGCAATAAAAACCAAATACACCCTCCAAAACAATTCACGACACTGCCTCGTGTGGTTTTAATGGAGCATAAGGGGTTAACAAACTTGCCTATCTTATACATACATATTACATACACTAACTGTTGTCCGCAGCTTCGCTCGCGTATTTTAAATAAATTTCCCTGATTCACTTATTTTATCCCCTTGGTGGATTTTTTTTTTCAAATATAATACTATTCCTTAAAATATTATAATAATATTTCATTTTTTAGCGGATGTATACATCATAGTACCTATCTGCATAACAAATTTTAGCACGATCGGTCCAGCGGTTTGGGCTGTGCTCAGTTCGTTCTATATTATTAATAGAATCAATCCTATTTAAATTAACATTTATATCTATTAATGGAAACAAAGCGTTACCGTTACTAAATATTATTAAGCTTATTATCTACTAAGTGCTTAATTTAAATAATTTCATCATGAAGAGGTATCATGATTAACGAAGTACTGTTTAATTTATCTTCTTAAAATTAGAACGGAGGTTTAACAAATCATAAGAATTATTAGATTATTGGCTACATTTTTTAGATAAAGATTTGTGTTTTTATTTTCGCCTCTAGAAAAAGCTCCCGTTAATAGCTAGGCTTTTACAAAATTATCCATTCAAGAAAGAATTATGATCTTAATTATAAGTAAAAATGTTTAATTATTTAATTTTTTATCTGTACTCTATAAAAAGCTCTTATTTCTATTTTCACATAGGTAACATAAATAGTTATAATATGGCATTCAAATATGCCATAAAACCAAAAATATCAAATTCAAAATTCAAATTCAAATTCAAATTTTTTTCTATGCTTTATAAATATAACATAAATAGCTCAAAAAACAAGCACTAAATTCTATATTTGAGCATTTCTAAACCCTAAATAAGTTTGAAATTGAATTACAATATTCCCAGTCCCGGCTTAATAACAATTAAGAAACTCAAACTCGTTTAATCTAATTGGAACTCATCACCACTTTATCTTGGAGTTTACAATTGTTCGATTATTCTAAGCACAGAACTATAATATAGTTCTGTGATTCTAAGAATGTTAGAATCAACACTTTAGATATGTAATTGGTATTAAATTTAGATGGTAGAGACGTTATTATGACTAGTTTTAATAATAAATATTGCATAATGGTGAGAGGCCGTTTATTGATAAGGAAAATAGTAAAAAAAAGTTTTTCTAATTTTTACTGTATAAAATGTACGAATATTTTAAATTTACATTTAAACTCATATACTTACTTAAAAAGTTATTAATTGATTAGATTAGATAGCATAAAAAATTGCCACATTTTTATCGTTTGTTTGCGTAAAAGCTTTTCCGTAAGCTTTTCAACCGCCTACATTTCAAGTAAATTGGAAGTAATCAAACAAATAATAATTTATCGAGGTTTATTCCTATTTTCTTCGCTGTCGTACAGCGTACTTACACAGTATTAGCACAAGACCTGTGACAGAGATGTGTATTTTATAATTTACCTCCAAATTCCCTCCACACAAGGTAACCCAGCCTCACCAACTGTATTTAACTCTAATTATAAACACACGGGAGATTGTTTGTATTGAAAACGCTACGATATTTTGTATTAGTTACCTAGTTAAGGTAGAGCAATATTGTAATGTTATATTATTTTAAGTTGCTAATATTTTTTTAATGCTTTCATTTAGTCACGTTTCTTTGTTAAATAAATCGAAAAAGCACTTTTATAATATGAAAATCGTTACTCAGCCAATATGAAATAAAAGAATAAATGCCATATTATTTGAAGTTACAAATATTTTTTTTATAATATTGCTTTCAAATAGTCACGTTTCTTTGTTAAATACATCAAAAAAGCACTTTTATAATATGAAAATCGTAACTCAGCAAATTTTCCATCTAAATATGAATATCGAATAAACGCAATGTAAATAGATGAAGACAAGAATATATATTTAAAAGAAAAACGCTCTAAATTGAGATCCTCCGTTGTTCTAGAAACATCTAATGATTAATTAAAACGACGAAGACGACAATTGTATTTAACGGCATTAGATTTCCTTCATTACGTTAATTAATTTTAGAACCTACCTAGATTAAGCTCTTGCCTCCTAATTTTAACGTTGATAATAAGCTATGTTATTTGAAAATGAATCAAATTTTGGATACTTGGGTTGGGTATGATTAAATTTTCCAAAAGGAACTTAACCATACTAAATATTGTTACTAGCGTCCCGCCCGCGGCTTCGCCCGCTTTGTCCCAAACATAATAAATTCTATACTAAAACCTTCAACTTGAATCACTCAAAAAACCGCATAAAAATCCGTTGCGTAGATTTAAAAATTGAAGCATAGGTACATAAGAATATAGGGACAGACGGAGTGACTTTGTTTTATATATATATAGTGATTATGAATAAGGATGATTAAAGGGATGTTTATCATATTTTATGCCTATTTCACCAAAATCAACTGATCAATCGGGATGAAGTTTTGATAAAATAAAGTCTGGCTTCGCATAATATAGATTCTATACCAGTTTTTATCCATGTACCGTGACATGTATCACATATAAAATGCCTGTAAAACGTTTAAAAAATATATTTTACTTTAAATCAAAGTTCGAGCGTCACTCCGCCATTCCCCTGCCATATGTTACATTCGTCAACATTCCCAGAATGTAAACGTTTGCTTCGGAATTCAGGAATCAAACTGAATTCGCAATCTACACCCGGGTTCTGTTCCTAGATAGATAATGTATGACACATCTGTGTCTCGCTGGTTCGCTTGTCTGAAAGTTTTAGTTGTCGAGGCCGTTGTGAAATCCGATTTCAGTACAAACTGTATAACGGGTGTATGGTACCCATATTGACGTGTAGTTTTTTTCGAAGTTAGGTTTACTATCTATGTGGTCATCAAATTATAATTGTAGATAATTTTTATGATATTCTTTTGCTTACTGCTTATCTTTTCGATTTTATAGAATTATTTAATGTGTTTTTATAGTTTAAACTGTATATTTATAGTAATATTTTCTGTAATCCAGTGCAAAAGTGATTTATTTCATATTTATAATTAATTCAATGTTATGTAATACATATAACCGTTTTAAAAATTTTATATGCAAACTATTAAAATCATTAATTTTCTCATACCATTTATATATTTTAGTACAATATTTATTTAATAAGTTAAGAACTATGTAATTACCTCCTTCGGAACATGATCACTTTCATGTACGTAGCAAAATTTTATGACGAGTTTTATGCAAGATTTACTTCATTTGAAACACACAGTTACGAAATACTCTAAAAATATAAAATGTTTTGATAGCTGTTTATCTAAAAATAGAAGTTCTATAAAAATCTCTGTGTTGTTGTTACATACGTAACATAAAACGTTACCTTCATTGCAAAACCATTGACGTATGTAAAGTGGCTTTTAGCCAACATTTGTTTTTAACAAACAAACTTTAGTATAAAAAATTGTTTAATTCACACTCACGTAACATAATCAGGTTGTACTCATGTAATACTATAAGTAAATTTTATTACACCAATTGCGCTTAATAAATTCCATAATTTGAAGGGTGAAAAGAAAAGCTTCTTTTAATAAATAATCATTTTTGGAGCATACCATATGAAATATCAGTGTGATGACTGATGACGAGTGATTTAAAGCGACTTTAATTTACAGAATCTCTACAAAACCTATTACATATTTAGGTTCCTTTATTTATTTGGGCCTTAATCTTTGAATCTCTTTGTGACATATTTAGAGTAGGTATAGAAAAATAAATAATAATGCGCTATAAAACTAAACCAAACACAATATAGAGGTCAAAGCTAGCCCAATGATTCTCTAGGCTTTGCTATGGCTATAAAAGTGTATTACCGTGAATTTTCTTAAAATAATTCATCTGTTTGTACTATAAATTACTCACGACAGAACTAATGCTAGCCAATTACAGTTCACAACATTATTATTTACTAGCTTTCCACCCGCGACATCGCCCGCGCAGTCAAAGAAAAACCCGCATAGTTCCCGTTCCCGTACAGTTAGACATTAATAAATTGGGATTTCCGGGATTAAACCTATCCTATGTCCTTTCTCGGATATCAAAATATCCCTATACCAAATTTCATGCAAATTGGTTCAGTAGTTAAGGCGTGATTGAGTAACAGACAGACAGACAGAGTTACTTTCGCATTTATAATATTAGTATGGATTACCGAGGTGTATACCTACAGTTAGACATTAACTTTGTACGAATAAAAACATTTAAAAAATTTTCTAACATTTTTATCTGTACCTAAACTCTTTTATTTCCAGGAAAGGGTAAAGGTTAAAGCGTTTATTTTAATGTTGGATATCCGTAAATACACTTTATGTTTGTTGTTTTTGGTTGTTGAAAAAACAGTTTTATGAATAAAATAACAAATAGTCAGAAAAAAATTCGCCACGGCTTCGCTTCGCTAGCTTTTTTGTGCAAAGTTTTCTGATAACGACGCTATAATATACGAAATATTACCTCGATACATATTTAAGGAGATCATCAATTTATATTTTGCATTTCTTTAAGATTTCCATAAACTGGAACCAATCTTCAAACTGAAAATCAAATGTTTTTGAATACGAGCCAGTTTGAGATGGGCTTTTCTATAATTATATTATTAAAAAATAACCACCTCCTCCACCACTCCAAAATTTTCGAAAAATATTTTTTTCGTACGTACGTGTAAATAACAACGGTACACTATAATTTCATTAAATTATAATGAGAACGTTAAAATCTTTATGCGTAAAACGTAATATCAATCGTCTTGCGGTAAGGTCAAAATTAATATTCGAAGCATGCTTAATTTATTTTTGAATTCAATGCCATGATTGTAAATTCAAATACACTGGAGGTACCTACTACGATTCATCAATGAATATCGAGTTATCAAAGTATTAGACATTTTTGAAGTGAAACTTCTTTATCGGGGTTGGAAAAAAATTTAGTGTATCATTTTTTCGTTACGCGTGACATTTTTCCGTTACGCGCCATCTTTTTCTTATCCCTACCACGCGAGATTCGACGTATTTCTGTAAAGTTACATATAGTAAATTATTTTTTAAAAAATAAGGCCATAAAGAAGTTTCACTTCTTACGTGTGTACCTACACTAGTACACGCACACATTTTTTCATTATATTCAAAGTTTCCGTTTCTTAAATTATGGGTACAAATATTTGGTTCATATTTAATCGCAATCAATATGTAGTACCTCCCTACATAGTAACAACAGAGTAGACTGCCAATAGAGAGCGATATATTAAGAGGACTGACAAAGTGTTGACATTTTATTTATAGTTTGCGTGTAATAAAAATAATCTATCTTCAGTATAGATACAACTTTCAAATGCAATATTTCAAATTGGACCTATCCCAACAATTTCTAGTCGTTACATAATTAAATATGAGTTAAATTGTAATATGTTATCTCATGGGATTTGCAGAATTTTAATAGTCAATTTACTGGTAATTTATAATAGGTATCTAGAGGCATAAATGTAGTGCAGAGTGCTTTAGAATGAACGTGATGTAGGTGACTCTACCATCACTATTTAGTGTCCCGAATCATTTTAGAAAAACCCCTTGTACATTAAAATCTATTCAGTGCATTGTAATCAATAGATAAACATAGTTTCAGATATATTATAATGAATTTCCCCGGGGGCCGTATGCGTAAACGCAAACGTAAACGTAAACATTTAAGTATTGAAAATGCGAAGCAATAGATTTAACGCTAAAATAACAAAATTTTATATTATTTGAACTTCATGTATAATCAAAATATTATAATTATATACCTCTTTGGCTTAATTTTCCAAAAATTTATTTTAATTATTCATATAATCAATCATCAGCAAACTATTTAAATTTTAGAATATTCTATTAGCTAATAGCTTTCTTATTTAACCATAGAAATCTAAATAATGTTTAACCTATCATTTGTTTCAATAATGAGCAAAAACAGTGAAAACCGCATTCTCAACTAGGGTACGAGACAGATGCATTTCACATCTGTTACACTTTATCGATTATTGTTCCCAGATAGTTATCTTGTGTCTGGCTAACAAGTGAGGACCATCATAATCATATACATATACCCATAGTTACAAGTGACTATAAAGTCTAGTCTAGTCTATACAGGGTTACAGGTTAAGTCGACCTATTCCTGTTAAGAGCGTGTAGTAGGGGTCAAAA